>JAUJYS010000566.1:0-22194 GCA_033995665.1 Melogona broelemanni
TTAAAAAAAAAAAAAAAAAAAAAAAAAAAAAAAAAAAAATTCAAAACATAATACAATTTACGTGTGTTTTTCTTCACTATTAAAATTTCGATGGTGTTTTGGATAGCCTAAATAAATTTAATCATAGTACCTTGATAAACTAATGCTCTTTGAAAATTACTTCTCAATTTACACCTTTCGGCTTCATAATTTAGAATTTTCTATTTTTCTTATCAAACTGGCGGACCATTTGGTTTCGCTTTATCTTAAGGCGTTTACAGAAACATAGCGTTTATCGCTTGAAGGCGCCACTAAATCTGATGCTAGACTCCAGCATCGCCTAAACAAAATCTGATAAAATATCAATTTTTTTATGAGCGTCTTTTTCATCAATTTTCACACAACCATGCAAAAGAGCACATAATGGAGTAAAAGTCTACGAGAATTGGTGAAAAATACCTGTATTCGTGTTCCCTAGATATTCTAATCTCTTTGGTTGCATCCTTCGTAAAACTCTGTCTAGACTAGTATCAAACCTGAGTGTCATAATCACGATCTTGATACAGATAAACAACTAGAAAATACCATACGATCCGTCTAGCACTGTGGGTATGGCAACAGACTACTGAGCGGGCGATCCCGGATTCGATTTCCGGCGTAGGCTCTCTTTTATTTGATGCTGGGGTACTAGCAATAAATAAAAAACGAAGATGTCCTTGACCAGGGATATAAGCTAGCTTTTATGCCTAAACATGTATCGAAGAATTGTTCAACTTTGCTCGTTTTTTAGTCTACATTAAACTACAAGAATTTGATTCAATTGTTGCCGTCTCTATCCTTTGTCAAGAACTTCTTCATTTTTTTTTTAACCACACGGCTCATAGGGCTCGTGGGGTACTAGTGACAATGTGCTCTTTCCATATTGCCTAAGCAACACGAAGGATACAGAATCTCCTGCGTTCGTATTCACTCATTAAGGGGAAAATCCCCACAATCAATGTATATGGTTCTGTATCAAATGCGTGTATCATTTTCGCGTATTATCCCTTTGATCACGCGTTGTATCTTTTTTGTCGGGAACAGTTGGTGGCTTTTTGGTGGGAACAGCCCCGATCCGATCTTTGTATCATTTAGATACGGGAATTTGTCAAAAAATGGATGCAGGAAACTTGATCCTAGTGTGGACGCGCCTAAATAGGTTGTTTTTCGTGCTTTTAACGTGATGGCGGTAGCTGCACTCGCCGAGTCGACGACCGACAAGTGAGTGAAGGCGCGCACGTGCGCTCGTGCGCTCGTGCTAAACCATCGGCGAATACGCATTAACACATCCATTTAGGGAAAGGAGTGGTTAGAGCGAGGGAAGAAGAAGAAGAAGAAAAAAAATATATTATCACACATGTGCTCCGCACTCACCGGGGGGTTAATAAAACAGCACGCAATGAAGCGCCAGAAAAATTAAACTCGTTATTGTTCTACCGTTTAGGGGTTGCCCTTGATACCGGGCGCATCGGGCCGACAACACGGCAACACAGCCACACTCGCTAAAGGCCATCTTTAATGGAAGGCCACGTGACTGAAATATGACGTCACAAGAGAAGGCTTTCATTTTAATATTGTTGTACGGTGTGAAGTGAAAATTTGTAATAGTCTAGGCTACAGAGCAAGTCAGGGATCTTGAAACGTGTACCCGACAACATACAGACACTGGTCACACAAATTCAATAGTACTGTATTCCGAAGAAAGGCATGGGTACGAATTTAAAATTATATTCGCAAGCAGGACAAATATGGGGCTGTCCTATTTTAACGGGCTCTATATTTGGGACTCTCTTAGACTGCTCCACTGCCGATACACTCGAGGGAAATAGGAATTAAATCTATTTGGAAAAATTGCGGTGGTCTATGTTGGGAATTGAACTTCGACCACGAGTATAGTAGCGTGCGAACACGATAACCTCTATGACCTCAGCACCAATCATATTAATGATAAAGCGCCAAGTGGGAAACAATTTTCTGAAGCTAATTTACCAGAAATGTTCTCTACTATCGCGCGTGTACCCCTTCACCGATCAGACCTTAAAATCACGTGCTGCCACGACTGCTCACCGGGTCCACGGTGACTCTGCTCCTCGCCAGTGTTTCCACGCAGGTGGCGCTGCCAGTCACGGGAGTTCGTCTCGCGTGAGTTCGTCGCAATCTGATATCCCAGCGTGCTCGCCCGCGCCCACCCGCCCGAACGCTGGGTTTGGAATCTGTCCTCGATAAAACGAGATTATCGCCCCGCTGCAATCGCACCAATGCGAATTAATTGAAGAGGTGGAAGACTCCCAAGCTCGCACGCTGGCGTCCCTTTCTCTATCGCTCCACCCCCCCCCCTCTCTCTCTCTCTCTCTTCAGATTAATTTGTTTTGCCGGGGAGCGCGTGTTTCGGTTCGAGCTCGCAAGCGCGTTTAGCGTTGTTTAACGTGCTGCTTTCGTGGTGTCCGATAAAAACTACGCATTTTTAATTAAAAGCGCGCGCCGCCGCCTTCACCGTCGCCCGACAGCCATTTTCCAGCGCGTCGCTTTGCAGACCATAGGTAATTTGGTGAGAGATACCCTTCTATCACATTTGCGGACTGGCAACTGGGCGACACTTTCTCTCACTTGATGGCGCACTCGTCCATATTTCCTGGTTCTGAGTTATACCTAAAAAGCCTAAATATTTTGTAATGGCCGATCACCTAACTAACTAATTGGTAACACGGCATTTGCCACCATGAAATCGCAGACCAGAGTTACCACATTTTGCCACACGAATACAGCACTGACTGTGACTCCTTTCCGGTATCTGCACCTGAATTTCATATCTCTTGTAATACAAATTACATAATAGCTGCAATAACCATTAATTTGTTAAATCCAAGGTGAATGAGTCTGTTTCTTAATCATTTTCCGAACACCTGAGTCTATTTTACTCGTAAATCTTCTTGGCACTGACAATTGCAATTTGGCCCCTGAAAAGCAATCAAACTTTTTAGTTTGCATAACCCAATAATTCGAAATGGTAATGACAGTTTAAGTTTTCGGCTGAACTAGATGACCGACAGATGGCGCCATGTCACGTGACGCGATCAACCCGTGCACATACGATGCCGACGTGATTAATGTAACGCGCAACGTGTGACATCCCACATTTCGACTGAGACAGAACCAGCCAATTGATATCCCCGTGTGATCCTCCGCGCGTCACGGTCCAACCAAAGCGATCCACACACACATATGCTTAAAGATGTGTGGTAGCTCACTGGTAGCCTTTGAGTCTTGTGTAACAATCGACAAATTGTATTCAATTGTATTTGCGCCATTTTGTTATTCCAAATGATCTGTGATCTGCTACATCTCATTATTCTAAATGAACTTTGTCATCATGTTAACCCAAATTATCTGCGACATATTTTTATCCCAAATTATCTGCGACATCTTTTTATCCCAAATTAACTGCCCATTTTTGTTATCCTAAATGATCTGCGTCATCTTGTTAGCTTAAATGATCTGCGCCATTTTATTATCTCAAATGATCTGCGGCATTATGTTATCTCAAATGATCTACGTCATCTTGTCATCTCAAATGATCTGCTCTATTATGTTATATCAAATTGTCTGTGTCATCTTGCTATTCTAAATGACCATAGCGCCATTTTGTAACTACAAATTTTAACAGATTCATTCCAAATTGAAAAACGCTATCCAATTACAACACAAAGCACCATTTTGAACCAGACCGGCATAGAGCATCATTGATCATTTTGTGTCTACTGTATATTAGAAATTAAATAACCTGAATAAAATAATTGCACCACCGTTTAAGCATTGTATCGTTACACACGAAGAGACAAATTCAACGACGAGTTCGGTTAGAGCGCCAGCTGGTCTCATTAGTACAGATCCACGACCAACCGCAGCTGCGCCTAGGCCTTACTATGTGTTTAGCGAGCGCGCCTGCGACAACGACCGTTATCTCCTCCAGGCTGTATAATCTATCTAGTAATTCTAATGGGAACCGCATATCTTTAGTGAACAGAGCGGCGGAACCATTAAATGTTCGTCAATTCAGCGGTGTCGATGTTTAAGACAATCTAATCGTTGCCGCAGCAGAGGTTTGTGTATGCTTCGCGCGCGTGAGAGTGTTTACGTACAGTACAGTGTGTGTGTGTATGTGCTTCGGGAGCCGTTAGCTCATCAAATTCCAATTCCTGTATCTACGGTGGGCCACGCACGTGCAAAGATCTCGCTCGCGTTCGTTTTCTGGCGACTAAATAGAGACGCGAGCGTGTCGCAAAATTGGAATCGTCGGCTTCGCTGAGTGTGTGTGTGAGAGAGAGAGATGGTGGGGAAATCTTTATTTGACTTTAAAGAATAATAAACAATCACGCATCGTTTAATTATAGACGCAGCCGCTTCTTCGTTCACCCGCGCGAATTTATCAGCAGCAATGCCAATTGACGGGATTATTCGGCGCGTTCAATGTAGGAGGCGATTCTCGTTGATCGTTCAGATGGAGATAACTGTGGACCGGATTTTCGGGTCAGGAAATATACCGTGCTTTCGGGTACCAAGCCCGCACAGATCATAATCCGCTCATTCCATCATCCGCCCCACCTGACCATCCGTGGCCTCCCCGCTGTCGGCCAATCCCGCGCAAGCAACCCGCGTGGACTACAACCCGGCACCCCGGTTGGCCGCCAATCCACTCATTGACAGCGGCTCCTCCATCGTCATCCACGCCCACATTTATCCCGACATCGCTCTCCAGTCTCTCACAATAAATTAAGGAAATATTATGCATAGGGCAGGTGACCAGAAGTCAACCCCACCCCCGCTCGTCGACGGCCATTCCTTAAACTTGACAATGTATATCGTATGCACAGACAATATCACTTAAAAATGATTTAGTTTATTTTTTTTTTTACAGAGCATAATTTATAAAAAATCGTAATCAAATTCCCTAGAAAACACTTTTCACTCTGTAGGCACACACAATATCACTTTAAATGAAATACTTCATTCAAATATTTTATTTTCTTACGTAGAGTATAATGCCTAAATATCCCTAGAGCAATTTTAAATTGAAATAAAAAATGTAAATGATCTTTATACAGTTAGATAGTACGTACCGATGGCTCAGTGAGTATGGCAACATCCTACGGCCAACAAGCCGACGGTCTCGGGTTCGATTCCCGGCGCAGGATTTTGTTTAATCGTTAGATTGGGGTACTGGCGTCACCCTTGAGCTTCCATTAGGGAGTCCAGAGCGTAGGGGTGGATCCTGCAGCCTGGCTATTTCAGCTACTATTCCCCACCCTTTCCCTTCCCTGCCCCTCGCACATCTCCATAGTGAAATGAGGGTGCAGTAATCCTGTAGTGCACTAGTCACTACGGCGATTAAAAAAAATAAAGATTATGTAGGGTAATTTGGCTTACAGTGATTTTACCCAATTAAGCAATTTATAATAACATTAACTTTTTGTGTTAGTGATAAGTTTTTATTTCAGATTTTTTATATCATCTCACATTGTATCCTTATGGGGAGATAACAATTGTTTCATACAGTGTACACGAATAAATTTATATAGTCACAAGATATTTCCTATTTTTAAAATAAAATTCCGAAGCCGTAAAGTTTTTTTTAGTAAAGTACATAAATTAATGTATAAAAAACTATTGAATATTTCTAATGATTCAGCACTGACTTGTATAATTGACTATTTTAAAATTTAGGAAGCGGGCAGCCGCAGCAGCGCGCGCCAACAGTTTACTTACAAACAAGCGAACAAATAAAATAATATAGCAAGCTGTAAAAAGCGCACTTAAAACATTAAATTCTTAAAGTTGCTGATGCAGCTTTCGAAAACTTGATGGCTGCGTCTTTAAAAGAGAGGACGCAAGACAACGCCTATAGCCGCAACATTATTTTAACTTTGATTTTTTCTGCCATCAAGTAGCTGCCACTTTCGCTTCTCATAATTTATTTGTAAGATATCAAAGCAAAGTGAACAAATGCAGAACTATGGATACGATTCGAAAGAGAATGTTTTCTTCCGGAGTGTATTGTCTAGACATGCGAAAAGTCAACTTCGATAAACAACATAAAAGTATTTCAGACTTTTTTTTATGCCCACATGCACTCTCTAGACACATTCAGACACATATTACAATTTTTAAGTTCAATACAAAAAAAAAGCTGTAGGCACCCCAGTCCATTGTGCGCGGCAAATTACCCTCAATATCTGTAATGCAGCTTTCTATAGATTCCTATCGTCTGTGTCCTTTCGACATTTAAAGCTGGAATAGTCTAACCTTAGAGGACTTACTTAAAAATGCTGGTTGAAGCAACATTAAAATCTTGTTACAATAAATGTTACAATTTTACAACCATAGGCAGAACTCGCCTGAAAGTAAATACTTGAAATCAAAATATATTACCGGTACTTTCAAAAACAAACGAGAGGGACGAGGTCCGGTGCAGCGCTGGGAAAGAGACGAACCTCGGCTCTCATCCCTCTTGTTTTGTTTTGTAGACGTCCTAACCCTCTATTAATTGTTTTCAAAAACAAACACTTAACTGTTCCAACGGGAAATTTTAGTAGGTATCAGGTATCAAGTTTGAAACAATATTTTTGTTTTGAATGAACATAAACATTTGGTTATTTTGATGATATTTTAAAGCAGTTAATTTTATTTAAAAAAATATTCGCTTGACCAATAAAATTAGTTTTGATCACTAGAAAGTTAATACAGTAAATATCCACTTATGCGGTGACCAGCTACGGTAGCTGGCTAACTACAAACGATTTCTACAATTCTACGGGTCTCCGTTTTTATGAACTGCAACACCGCAATACCGTTTAGGCTTGACACATTTTTTTGTCCACGCTTACTGCATGACTTGTGCAAGTGTGTACGAAAGAAATGTCAGTTCAACTTGTTCGCCTTCTATGTATGTTATGCACACTTCCGTGCCAGTGCGAGAGATAGGGGAAAGTGAAAAATTGCAGTTGGGTCACACTGATGCAGCAATGATTGCAAAGCCCTGTAAACCTTTATTCCATATTTTTTTCTGCTATCGTCTAGATGTCAAGCGGAGATGCACGATGCAAACACACTCGCATTGAAAGCCTGCGGAAGCAGAAACGAAACTTTTGCTCAACCGAGGCTCATCCGAAAAATTCGACAACGCATCTAGACATCAAGCCGAATGAAATATTTCTTGAGCAACTCATTGTGCAATACGAATTGCAAATATGAATTTGTAAATACGAATTTCCGAGTCGTAATTCCACTAATAAAAGTGGTGCATTTTATGTATTTTTTTTAACGCCATTTATCTAGTGGATGCTCCCAGTTAAATAATTTCTGCATTATTAAACAATTAAAAAAAAATAAAGGTGACAACGAATTCAAAGCGACATCGACGGAATGGAATAAATATCTATTGGATAATAAAATAAAAGCGCCTTCAAAACATTTGTTTTTATAAGGTACATAGGCGAAACACAGGGCAGGGTTGTGGGGGCAGACGCGTGATTTTTGAAACACAAACGACATTAGTTTTTCGTATATTTTTCTGTTTCACAAATGATTTTAAGGCGATGCTTGTTATCATTTCTATATGGAATGATGTACAACTATGTGGGTTTTTTTTAAGTTAATCGAATTGATTATTTCTTATAATATTAGTGAAATATTTCCTTTGTAAAACACATATAAAATAAACGAAAAATATGCAGCGGCAAAATTGCTGCAACACATCGAAAAACCATTACCTTTTGAACGACCCCTATGTTTTATACTACATTCGCCATTTTTTCCCAGCCAACGATCCTTCTTCTCGTAGTCCCATTTTTTTGGTATTTTTTTTTCCCAAACAGATAAAGAGCTACAATTTCCTCGTCAAGCAAAAGCTTTTTTCTTTACGCGCGGTCGAAAGAGAGAATGACTTTTTGACTAAGCTTGACGTTTTGTCATTTACGAAATTTATCGCTCACTTTCCTAGTATCGTTATAATCGATATGATTGGACGATCGTTTGCATATTTTTTTTTCCTAATTCGCAGACGAACTTTCTTCACGATGCACTCGACTGCAACACTGTATATTGACTATACACAAACTCGCGCATGTTTTTGTTTTCAAAATTTCTGCATTAAGGCACCATATTCATTTGCTCTTTACATTATTTCGGTTTTTTTTCGTCCGCACTCGCTTCGTCGCTCCCAACATTTACTTGGAAACAAGGATTTGGGATAGCCGTTATTTGGTAACACTGAAATCTGCTATCGACTATGCTTCCATCGCCAAGAACTGATCTCAGATACACAATAGAATCGAGGCTTACGATGTGAGAAGGCCACGATACTGAATACGTCACGTGTTCGCAGGATCAGGGAACGTAATCACATTGTCTTCATTTCATAATTTCAATGTGATCCAGTAAATATTTAATAAAGTTTTAGGTTTAATAAACAAATGAGAGCTTCGCTACAATAAAAGAAGGTTCAAATGTCGTCGCATGACAGATAAGTCAAGTTGCAATTGTTGGCGTCGGTGGCGCATTTCTTTCCCAAATTGCAATTCACCGATGACTTTCAAGTCTCACATCTCTACAATCTGTATAATATACAATATTTACGACTAAAACAACGATATATCGAAACAAGGACTTCTTCATGATAGCTCACATTTCAGTCACGTGGCCTTCCGCTTATGGGGGTCTTGGTTGATGGCGCCCGCATTTTCGGGCTCTGACACTTATCTGGGCGCTCAGCTTATTCACGCAAACAAAAAATAGTGAATATAAATCGCGAAAATGGAGAGGAGAAAATCTTTCGGTTTCGCGTTTGAGGAGTAAGCAAGAGTAATCCGAAAATACGGCAGAAACAAAACGCTTCTTTTGTTGATAGTGCCGCATCGCTCACCATTATTTTCCCCTACTTATAGCGAGTCCCGGGAAAAAGGTTTCCACCAATCATTATCGTTCAGTTGTCACAGTTTACCTGCTATATTCTTCACCGAAGGTCTGACACGTATGAATGTTTTAACTGCATTTTGAAAATGACGTGAGTGCAGCATCACTATACCGGCACAATTGTACGGTACAGTGAATATCAGGCAAGGTTGCCAAAGGCAAACCTCATCCAAGTATCAATGCGGATTAGATGCATACATGAACGCACAGAACCAATAAAAATGAAGTATAAGAAAGTTGCATGCTTTTTACTGAAGAACGGGCTGTTTTTCGCCATTTCGAATTTGTAAATAAAAACGAAAATTTCATTTAATTCTGTTTATACGAGTATACACGCTTGTGCACGGCCTACATAGGGGCCCCAAGATAACAAAATTTGGTGTTTGCTGTCAAACTCAATTTTGGGATTGAGTGCATGCGAACTTGAGTCGATAGGCCATTGCACAAATAGCTGCTTTGGGTCTTTGTTCGAAATGCCACAGCCAGAGACTTCTGGCTTAAACAGGCCTATAGACCCGAGGCTTTCTACTAGGCGAATCATGATATCATCCTAATACCCAAGTTTAGGTTTTCCTTAATCGGTATTCGAGTATTTTTTATCACGAGAAATTAGCTATCCCTTAAACGTTATTAAAACACATAAAAATGGGAGCATGTTATTTTTTTCAGCCGTATTATCACTTGAATTTAAAAATATGTAAAATTTGTTTTAGACGCCAAATGACCTTTTTATGTTATCACCGAAAGTAAGGTGAATTTATTAATCATAGTTCAATCAATTGTTTTGCTACCAGTAACAAGGTGCTGCTTCTGTCTTTTAAATTCAGCAGGTGATTTATAACTTCGTACTAAGATTTATATTTTCGCCCTAATTTTAATTTGTTTCACATGCTGCTCCATTTTGTTTCACATGCTGCTTCAACTTCGTACTAAGATTTATATTTTCGCCCTAATTTTAATTTGTTTCACATGCTGCTCCATTTTGGTAGCATCAAACGCAATTTACGCACGTAGATGTACATACATGTACAGCAGCGCCATTTTTAAAGAATTTAATGCAATATACACAAAGTGCACATACGTGTGTATACTCAAAGGTCAAACAACTTAAAACCCAATGTCAATATTCTTGCGGGTAAGGACAATGAAAAATTAGTATGGGGGTCTCTGGATATTTCCGTTTTAAATAGAAATGACGGGTCACGCGGGTGCATCCGCGGGTCTGAATTGCGAGACGTGACCCGTATGACATCGCCTTTTCAACTTTTCGATTGTCGGTCCCCTCTCTATCTCTCGCTGAGCGTTGCCGTCGTCGCTCCCCCCCCCCCTCTCCTCTACATTTGAATGTCTGAATCGAATTTAATACCGCAGTGAATCCAATTTCTAAATAAATTGGGTCGATCCGATTGACACCGGCAGCGTGACAAAGAATCACACGCATCGCGTATGCTGCATTCAAGTTTAAGAAAGTTGTCATGATCTCTTTGTCGTCGCCCCAGTGTGCGACGCGTGTCTACTATAATTTATTCGAATCCAAC
Source organism: Melogona broelemanni (assembly GCA_033995665.1). NCBI lineage: Eukaryota > Metazoa > Arthropoda > Diplopoda > Chordeumatida > Chordeumatidae > Melogona > Melogona broelemanni. Next base: position 10,524 of record JAUJYS010000566.1, read on the forward strand.
AGCAGCGAAAGTGCGTCTATAATAGGGAATCTGAGAGATAGCCAATCGCGATCGTCCTCCTGTCGAGGCTGGGAAACGGTATGCGGCATTACTGGAAACCGTAAACAGCATCACTGGAAACCGTGCTCACGTGAAAAATTTCACCTTTTAAATTAACAAACCAATTGCACGTCATCATAGGAATCCTAGCAGCCGGGTAATCAAGATCGCCCCTATTTCTTGAATTAGCAAACAACAATCTTAGAGACAAATTCATGCTCAATATCAGCGAAATACTTTGTAATAATACTTTACCGGTAAGATAGGAATGAGTTCTGCTATACCCACAGGTGAACCACAACTAGGCGTTTTTTAAATTGTCATTATAAATTTTCTGACGCACAGATACAGGTTTCGTTTGATTTTCATTAGATTCTAAAAAATGATTATCACCGAAAACTGATCATTGGCATATATTTTTGAATAATAAATCAATGTTTGACTAATTACAAAATCTAGTTGAACAGAGAGTGTGATAGTATTTAAAGTAAATTTAAATAATGCTTCTGAAATTAGTTTTCGGATTCGCATTTTTAAATAATTTCTTTTTTAATATTTTTATTTCGTTTTATATTGAAATGTTAAAAAATTGGGAACTGTATTGAAATCTAGTAATACAGTGTACATGTGAGGTCGCTAAGTCATAACATCTGTCGATTCCAACATAAACGTGGTCCATTAAAAAGCGTTATACGATTAAAATATAGATGAGGAAATACTTGTTTGAAAGTGCAAATCGACACGAAGTTAACTGTGAGTTTCGGTACAGGTATGAATGCTTTCCACCTGAACTAGTAGCAACCAATAAGCAAAAAAAAAGGAGAAAAAAATTAAACCGCGTAGAGTCGTTCGGAATGATTGAAACCACATAAATACGACAGCCGTCTTCACGTCGCATTTGGAAAACGAAACCTTAAGTCGACTGGACGTGCTCGCACTTATAATAACGACGTTCCGATGTGCAACTTATGTTGATTGCTGCCGACAGCTTAGACACGACTTCGGAACGAATTGGATCGCGTAGAACAAAGAAATGAAAGTGGTGGATGCCGTCTGGACGCGCAAAATCAATAGATAACATTTCCTTTGCTGTTAAAAAATGTTAAACGATATCATTTTTTGAGGCAACCTATCTAAGTAATCTAAATTTTAAAGATATTATCAGGCAGATTTCGATTACAAGAAAGGGATGCAGCTACAGAGAAGTGACGATTATTGTAATAGTGTACGTTTGATATAATCCATAATGAACACAAAAGTAATTGAAGAGAATGTTTTTTTTTTTAAATTATGTATGCTACTTTTTTAACTGATAAAATTGTTATGTTTTGAAAAATAACACATTGTCGACATACGTCGCCTGAACAATTTCCAATTTTCATAACTAACGCGATTGTTATAATTTTGGTGCGAAACCAAGATTAATGATTAAAGGAAGGATGAAAAAGGAAAAATTAATAAAAATTTAACCATTTTGTCACGGTTTAAAAACGAGTATTAAAAAAACAAAGAGTTTAAAGTTCACCCTGCCCTACGTATTACAACTCTTTGGCTGCCACGCGTCGCAACAGTCTGACCGCGCTACCAAACTGGATATCGATTTTTTCCCTATCGCAACTAGAAAAAGTCCCTCGTTTTAATATGTGTCGATGGTGTTGACGTATAAAATTGGCGATGTAGAGGCAACGCACTCACTTTCCACCACCGCCGCCACTCGTTTGAGGATTCGTCTCACGATTTGGAGGTATATAGGGAAAATCACAAAATACGAGTTTGAAAAAAAAAATTGATATATTTTGGCTTCCTCTGGCAATTGCTTGCGCTGTGATGAGAATATATAGCGCGATGATCTCTGTTCAACTCCTAGCGGACCACCCATACCCTCGCGCGCAGCGGGAAAGCACAGAGGATACGTACCAGTATGTTGTTCATTTGCGATTGGGAATTGAAATCGTATCTCAAATTGTCAATGAACCATAACCCCCGCCACCCCAACCAATGACCCCCGTATCTTAAAAAGACGATCGTGGAAAATGGCAAAACACACAAAAATGGCTCAAGCAGAGATTGGATTTGCTCGCCAATTTTCTATTCCCTGCCAGAAGTATCATTAGAAGGCGCATTTGTCCCAAACTGAATCATACCGGAAGCACAACTAATGCTGTGATCTTGCGGTTGGTCAAAGCAAGACAAAAATTATGAATGAGTGACACAGCATCTTTTGACGCACAGTAAAAAGTCAATTATTAATGCCATATAAAACGACAAAATTTAATTTATCGGAGGATACTGGTGGCGTTATGGAGAGGTTACATGACTGTAATTATTCTTAATGATTAATGTTTTTAACGTTGGCGTTGCTGAAGAATAATTGTGGTCGTACGAACACTCCATAGCATTTTATGTTTCTTTTTACAAAGTTATATTTTGTCGGTACATACGGGCATAGATTTCGTAAAACAATTTGTTGTAAAACAATTGGATTTTTTATACTCCTTTGGAAGGATAACTTTAGAATTCATTTTCATATAACAGAGAAAGTTTAAAAAGTACACATTAGAACAAATTTTTGAAAAACAAATACACGAATTTCTTATTCTCGTAAATAAATTCCTGCTTCTTAAGATTGCCCTCCTAGAATATTTGAATTAAAAATACCTTAACGATTAATTACGAAATGATACTCGGATGATTCGGAAATTTTAATGCCTTTGCATTAGTACGTGAACTAGTTTTGCTAGGTCCGTTCGAAACCACCGATGACCAAATCGATAGCCCGGGCTAGAGATAAGGGAAGACGGTCGAATGAAACGCTGTCATTTTTGGAATTAGCTTCCCCCATATCCGCGAAACTAATTGGACTGCGCCATTTCGAATCAGTTCGAATTTAATGGCCGATCAACAACGTTCGAGAGAGAGAGAGAGAGAAAGCCCCAGTTTGCCCCGCGGCGGATGCCGGACTAACCGAACCAGGTCCCGTTCACAACATTTTAATGAAAAAGCTCATCAGCATCTATATAGTGTCGCGCTTGTATCATCAATTACTACTGTGTCCAATTACTAGCCGTTCACTTCGACAGTAACTCATTTCCGATTCCCATTGAACTGGGTCACGCGAATGCCGGAGGCCTATCTCAAGTAGCGACACCGTTGCCAGCGTTCCTGCGGAGAAAATGAATCGACTAATCAAGAGAGATTGGTACTCTCTACATGTTTATTCAAGTTACAACGCTCTAGCCGTTTGGGTTATTTATTAAAAAAAATATGCTAAAATTAAAAACGAAGAACACGCTGTAACTCAATTTGTTGAAATGGTGATTCTATTACATCACTTCATTTTTATTACATTTCTTCACTGCAAGTAGAGCAGAGTACACTGCAAGATATGATCTAAATTAAGGCATTAGGAGTCTTGTCATTATTTGTATTTGGTGACCGTCTTTATTATTACGATGAAAATCGATTTGTATTTTTGTAAGAAAGTTTTTTTTTCCGTTACTGTTTTTAACGGAAGGCGAATGTATTAATGTACTTCGTACTAAAAGCTAAGCATAATAAAATTGGAATGAACGATTATGAAAACTTTTACCGTACTGTCCAAGATTAAACCCCCTGGCTATAGTTATTCACGTACACCAAACGCACAAAAACTTAATTCGGATTGTATCATTGTCCATTAAACAGAGTTGCCTTACTTTTCTGTTTGTCTCGCTAGTTCTAGTTGCGTAGCTTCTGGTGCACAAAGTCCACTTTAACTCTGCGTTTCATCTTTCAGTGCATGGGAAAACATGCTAACGCCTACAGCGCCACGTGCGGTTGAAACGAGCTCAATTTTGTGCGCAAAACAGCGCCTGATTAGCGACCGCTTGGCGGCTCGCAGTTGAAATATATTACCGTGGACGTTAATTTGGCAGGAGATTTATATTTGGTCCACCACCGAAACTAGGGTTGCGATGGAATAACAATTCAATCTGTCCGAAGCCCGGTGCAATCATGCCCTCCGCGGTCCTCCCGAGACTAACTGATCGATAAAATGGTCACCTAAAAGCAAAATTCGCGAAAAAAACGTTCAGATATTTAGTCTTTCGCCGTCTTTTTAATCCGTTGAAAATTAGTGGCCTCTGTTCAGCGCGACATCAAGCAGTTATGAATATCAAATTTCATAGACTCATTCTATCCAGTCTACACACATCATTCCTTAATCAAAGCGACCATTTGCGGTAACAATAGTAACCATATCCTGCATATAAAATTAACAAAGCATTTCAAAATTAAAAATAAAAATCCATTTATAATTTCAAGTAAAAAAACATTATTGTCCATTTTTTATTGTGGAAAGGTCTTGTTTTACCGAACCACTTTCCTAACAGGAAGTTCAAATTCATCTCCCATTGTTTCGAAATTTTAAGCGATACTCGAGCATGCTGGAAGCAACTGGCAGGGCGACCAGAACCTAAGAGGATATCTATCCATAACAATTGTTGACTTTTCAATCGGATATACGCGTATTTTAATCAAATTGCGCGCGTGTTTGCTTTCGAAGAGTAGGTCACGGGTCGAGAGCGCAGCTCCGGGACCCTTGCAATAGACCGCAACCAATTTTAATTATGACAGGGTGCGTGTACAAAGCCGACTAGCAAATATGTACTGTAAAAGCTGCGCACGGTCCGGTAGACGTCGGCATTACGAGACTCTGGTGTCGCGTTTTGGGTATTAGGCAACCATTTTGAACAATCTGTTAGTAGATACGAAAATAACAGTCCACAGAAAATGAGAGAGAATGATGGTTAAAAATGGTATTCAATCACAAAACATTTTTTTCGTTCATTATGAATAATTAAAATACAGCGGTGATGCGACCTTGCTAGCAGAAGAAATTACCACTGAACTAAACCGATAACCTTCCCTTCCCTGCCCCTCACATATCTCTATGGAGACACGAGGGTGCAATAATCCTGTAGTGCACTAGGCACTACGGTGATTTATAAAAAAATACATATATTGACATTTTTTCACCCTCAAATAATTTACTAATTCAACTATCTAACAATTATTAACAAAATCGATCCGTCATAAATCCCCTCTCCATGTTTTGACGTTGCAATAGATAAATTGATCAAAGATCATGCCAAAAATTATCCGAGATGAACACGAGTATTGATTAATATACTGACACATTATTCAAAATGGCCGTCTAATCCCGAAGCGCAACCAAGCGCAACAAACGGCAAAACCGTTCTATTATCGCCTTGGAGAGCCGTTCCAATAATGGGTGCAGCAACGGTAATAGCTATACCAATGGACATCGATTTATTGCGCATCATCGGCGGTTTCTGATGAATACGACACTCAATTCTATGGAGACAACCAATTCGCGATGACATAATCGCGAAGTGGGGTAGGGAGTAGGCGGTTACCAATTTATTATATGCATAGTTAACGAGTTTTCTATGTGGTGTCAGATGAACCCCCAGCTTCCGGGCAAGAGATGGCCGCCCTCGTATATAGGAGAAGCGTTACTCTATTTGGCTAAGATGCGCCGCGGGCGTCATTGTCTGGCATCGAGATCTGCTCACCGAGAGTATCTCTCGATTGGCTCGTATTTTCCATACGAGCCCTGGCAAACGACATCACCTAATAGCCATCAAATTAGAAATGTTTTCATTCGCCCTGTGCTTATAGGCGTATCGTCTCGTAGCGTGTGGCGCCATCTGTCGGCCGCAATACGTTGAACAGAGCAGCTCGTTGATGCGATTGGATTGTGGCTAAATTTCGGAGTACATTTTTTAAAAAATCACCGTAGTACCTAGTGCATTACAGGATTACTGCACCCTCGGATCTCTATGGAGATATGCGAGGGGCTGGGAAGGGATGGGGAATGACAGCTGGAATAGCCAGGCTGCAGGATCCACCCCTAAGATCTGGACTCTCCATTGGAAGCTCAGGGGCGACGCCAGTACCCTAGGCTAACGAATAAACGAAAGCCTGCGCCGAGTGGAATCGAACCCGGGACCCTCTTGAATTTTACATACGTAGATTACTGATTGACCGTTTCAGACAATTGGAATTGTTCCAGATATTTTGTGAAGAAAACCTTTTACGCTATCGTTATTCAATAGTCTATGGATTGATGGATGTTCAATGATGTCACTGGACGATAAAAATGGAATTGACGAGCTTCAGATAATAATAAAAACATAATTTGCAGACACAGTTATATTACTATCCAAATTAATCTATTTCTTATCGCTGATATATATTATACAATTTAACAATATATTATACAATTTAACAATATATTATATAATTTAACAATATATTATACAAATACATTAACATATATACATATACTATATTATACAAGTAACGTGTTTGTGCTTTTGGGCTCATAAACCGACACAGATGGTTCACATCAGAAAAGCTAATTCTAAAAATAAACTAGTTTCCTACCTGGCAGGATTCAAACACCAAAGAGGCTAATAACGAATTGAACTAAATTAAAAATCTAAATCTTAAATTTTCACAACAATTAAATACAAATTCTAATTATCTTAACCCAGTCGTTTCAAAAGTCATCATTCTACGACAAATTACTTTACTAACTGACAGCCGCAATGAGTAATATTGGTACAGACGCCAAGATTAAACGAAGAAATTAAAAAGACGCAAAGAAGAAACAAAACAAAAAAGAGCGGTTTAATATTTTACCCGAGCAGCATTTCGTAACAAAAAGTCCTACAGTAGCGCCCTCTAGGGATGCCCCAATACCGCCGCCATTACCAACCGGGGCACTATAATTTCATTCGATGAGTGGCGGAGCATGCATCTGTTTGTGGGGGTAAAAGTGGTGCTCGTCGTTTGTGTTAGCAGAAAGGGGTGGTGTTGAAACGGGAGGAAACGATCGGTGGGGGAAAGATAGGAAAAGAAGGAAGAGTAGAAAAACCAGCGTGAAAAACTTCAGCGAAAGATAAGTGCTCGAAATGTTTTTCTAAAAGAGCCCCCTCTTTTATTGTGCGAGAATAAATAAGGCATTGGAAGCAAAGCCCGCGCCTTACGCGGCCTGTGCCAATGAACTTATATATACAGTATATAGCGGGATAGACTGCATCGCGGTGGCGTCGTCGTCGTCGGCGGCGGCGGCGGAAACGTGAGGTTAAGTGCGGGGGATTTGCAGAAAACAGGGTCATTCCATAAAGGGTAGAAACCCGACCGTCTCTGCGGTTTCTCAAAAAGGCTTAAAACCCAGTTTTCTGTTTTAGTTCGTCGCGTGAATAAACTCATTTTTAGCAAGTAGGTATACGCGCGTAGATTGTGTATGCACGTGTCGTTCGGGTAAATTAGGTTATGCCGGTCGCTAGAGACGCAACAAAAGCAGAAGCCCATTTATTAAAAGACTTTCGTCCTATCCTCCGAAGAACTTGTATTCGAGTTATGCCTTGTGAATCTTTGCCAACTCTTTATGCGTTGCTTCATTGATTTAAAAAACGTATATAGATACTTTTCCGTAATTGTCGGAAAATATACAGCTGTAAACTTACAAAATTTAAAAATCGGGAAGACTTCAAATGTAACTTTTCGAAAATATAGATGCCTACACATACATACATAAGATGCTTACACATGTAATTGTAAAATATACCGCAAGTAGTCCCAGAAAGGTCTGGGGTGTGGGTCAGATGACCTGATAGGAACTATCATTGTTATACACAAAATAATAAAAAAATATTTAAGATTTTTCTACTTTGAGAAATTAGATTTTTTACCATGGTGAAATTTTCATTTAAGCACAAGTGCTAAAATTCATTTCAAGATCATTATTAATTAATGCCCTTTTTCAAGGAATCCCACGTTTAAATAAAAAAAAAACTTGTTCCAGAATTGGCCGCTTTAGGACTAGTATCGATATTTAGTATTCCACGAACACAAATTAAATCATTTCATGAATTCCGGCATTCCAAAATAACCAAATAATTCTTTAGCCTGGGCACTTTTTATACCTAAGGAACATATATATTATTTTAGGAGTCGCTGTTGGTCATAACCTGCCAATAGGATTCGTCAAAAATTCATTCGGAATTTGTCAGATTAGCGATGCACTAATGCGGCAATCATTGCCTCGCACAGTGCAGCTCTGTATTGACGCAATCACAATTGATCACCCGTGCAGCGGCAATCATGCACTACGCCTAAGCACGTAGTGTTTGCCAACTACAGGGGGCAGCGTCGCATTGAAGCCAATGCGAGCTTTAAGATTCGCAATACTAACACGATCGACTAGACTAAAACGATCGAATAGGGTACGCGAATTAAATAACATTTTGTACAAGTATTTTACTACATTTTTAACTAATGGACTATAAATTTGCACGATCCTCTTGAAATTTACGTTTCCAGATATGGTATCGTTTAGAAAGCATCATTTTAAATTGAAACTCAATTTTAATTAACAAATAAATTAAATCCAACAGAATTTTAAATAAGGGAATTTCAGAAACACTTAATTTTGTATCATTATTTAAACTACCAAGTCCATTTCTATAGTGCGCACTAAAATTATTAATACCAAAACATAAAATCCAGAATGAAACATGAAACAAAACGGGTTCGCTCAGCCTTTGGGTCCGAGGAGGAAGCACGTTTCTCTACATTTTTGTAACGCCCCCAGTGACCACCACCACCACCACCACCACCACCACTACCATCACTACAACTACCATCACTGCGGAAACCTGGATGTAAGACACTAACCAAAATTAAAGTGACGGTAGTAGACATAGTTAGTCCGAATTAAATGCGGCCCAACGCTCCTCTATACATACACGCGCCGCAGTTCCCCCGTGCGTATAAACAGCAACAACTTTTACGCGAAAAGTGCAGGTAAGTGCGAGCCATAAAATGGCGTCGTCACGCTTACGTACGAACACACGCACGCACACACACCATTTAGATAATATAAAAAGTTAAGTGTCGCCCCGCAGCGGCGGCTGCGCGCAATCATGATATCACGCCTTTATTGATTCGCGTAATTCCGCAAACCATAAATCTCGGTGTTTTGCTATTAGGCTCTTCGACACGGCAGTCTGCGCACATACACGCAAGCGTTAACGGCGATATAAAAGTGGCTGCTGTATCCAATGCTGGGCGAGTCGCAATCAGGTAACGCTGACGTAAATCAAGAAATTATTTAATATATTTATGGGGCCCGAGAATGTCAAGTGTGAATCTCTGCTTTATTGCAGGCCATGACTTTTCTGAGGAAAACGTGGCGAAATACTCGTAAATGAAAACAGTTGTTGGCCAAGTTTGATCAACTTTTATCGCAGGTATATTTATCGGTATTTTATATCCGCTTTAATACACGACCACATTGTACAAACCAAAAACGTAAATGCAAAATAAGACCTTTCTAATTTTTAAGGGAATGGTTAGGAAGCCTATAGGTACTCAGTTTTTTTTTAAATCACCGTAGTGCCTAGTGCACTACAGGATTACTGCACAATCCTAACTCCAATGGAGATGTGCGAAGAGCAGGGAAGAGAAGGGATTGGGAATGGCAGCTGGAATAGCCAGGCTTCAGGATCTACCCTAAGCTCTGGCCTCCTTAATGGAAGCTCAGTGGTGACGCCAGTATCCCAGGCTAACGATTTAATAAAAGCCTGCGCCGGGAATCGAAACCGGGACCGTCCGCTTCGTAGGATGTTGCCATACCCAATGAGCCATCGGTACCTATGGTTAAACAATGATGTTGTAAAAGATTACACCCCTGGACATACAATACGTATAATTAAATTAAAAATATCGATTATTTAAATAAAATCAGTTAACTAATATCACATAGTTAAGACACTTTTAAAATTTCAGTTATAGAAGAACTTTACAAAAAGCCTCTGTAACTATCATATTAAATATCTATCTGATTTTGTTTTACTGATTTTATTTATTTAATTATTATTTTTAATTTATTTTATTCATAGCCATGAGTTTGAATTGCCATAAGGCTGTTGGGAAGTTAACTGTTTTATGAATAACTCAATTGTCAGTTGTGCACAAATATATATTGTAAAAAGCAAATTGTAAAAATACGACATACACATATGTATAAGTATGAACTTGTGCATCTGCATTTTCAACGAAGAAAAAAAAAATTATGAGTTCTTCTAAGAACTGTACAATTTAATTCGATAGTGCATTTTCCAAATCTATGGATCAACAGCGTAAGCAGCGCTAGCGCTAGTGTACTAATTAAAAAATAGCCTAATCCAATTTGCACAAGCGAGTAATCTATTGAATTTGGTTCGTTCTGGGAAACGCCAGAGCTCGCTCGTTCTCGGAAAGATGAGAGAGCATCACCGGCAAGCGTTGTCTGTCCGTCGCTGACCACAAGCAGAGAATGTCCAATTAATTCCGGCCAGCTAATCAAGTTGCCGGCAACACGTTCTTTATATAAATTTTGCTGGCGCAGGCAACGGCGGCCGGCGTATAGGAGACAACGACGACAACGCAAGCTGCAAACCCAAAACGACAACACAACACGTGCACAAACACATGTCGCCGCGCGTCGTGGACGGTGCACACGGAAACGAAAACAAACGCAACCCCCAGCGTACTCTGCTAACGCGATAAGAGGTGGAGGTGGAGAAGGAGGAGGACGAGTCAACAAAACGCGCGGGAACACGAGCTATTTATGCGACCACCGTGGTTATAATTATTTTATATGAACGCAGAGGTGCGCCTGACAATCGGTCGAAGAAGGAGGATTAGAAAATGAAGGGCGCTGCTGCTGTTTCTAAACACAGTTTGTATTAATAACCTGGGATCACTAATAGGTCATTCAACTAGACTGGTGGTCAATCATAGCGCCATATTGTTGCATTTAAACACTTTAGCATCTTCAGGATATTTATTTCAATTTTACAATTGTTGCAGAAATATTTAAATGATCGAATACATATTTAAATATGACTCTAAATCAGGAAGAATATAAATATCCACAGAGAAGACAATGTGTACATGATAATAACACGCGCAGTTGGCAAAACAGTGACTTGAGTTAATGAGGACGATTTGGTAGGAGTGGAAATGATGTGTAGAGCACTGGCCCATTCACGTCCATGACTTTTTACCTTGGACAAGGTATACCGGTACATGTACACATGCAACCGTGTTGAATTTTAATATTTCTTAAAGCAAATGGAGAGGTTGGGCGATGATGCGATCAGTGGCAGGTCTCAGGATATAGTCGGAAATGCCCGTGGATCTCTGCGCCGCCCAGTGCAGAAAGCGCTCATCTTAAACGTGCTTCAAATTAGCGTTGCCGGGAATTTGTTTTAATCTAATTTTTGTCGCTATCGGCGACGTCTTAGGAAAACCTGAGCGTGTTACTTACTAGACCGGGCGGTGAGAAAACAAGCGGCTGATGCGTTGGCAAAACAAATTTAAATTCGTTTCAGGCGCCTAACCTAAATATGACTTTTTACTTAAGTAAAGCTTGTGCCACACAGGGAGATTTTCTTCGAAGCAGACGAAATATCTGCACTACTCGAGGCAACCCACTAACTGTTAACGAAGGAAGTGGGCGAGCCTATTTTTTTTCTTTTTTTTTTTTTTTTTTTTTTTAATTAACCGTTTCGCC
>JAUJYS010000567.1:0-22192 GCA_033995665.1 Melogona broelemanni
ATCAGTGTTGGGTAGAAACGGAACGGAAAAGTTCCGTTCCTACGAACTGGTTCCTTTTTTCCAAATGCCGCGCCGTAGTATTTGGCAATATCAGTGGTGGGTAGAAACGGAACGGAAAAGTTCCGTTCCTAGGAACTGGTTCCTTTTTTTGAAGAACTTAGGCACGCTTAGGTTCTTTTAATTTTTGAGGAACTGGAACGGGAACTGGTTCCTTTTAAAAAAGAACGAACCCAATTGATTGAAGCAGTGATAGCAATGATCGACTTTCTAGTGAATTCGTCAAAGCACAAAAACAGCACAAGAATTTTTTGTTAAAATAGATCCATGTCCACCAATATGTAATTTTCATAAAACTTCATATACGGAAACCTTGGCGAGACTATGGCATTATGATATTACGGTGGTAGTCCCTGAATTTCTACGCTTACATTTCGTTTTTCTGTACCCTGAATTCTTTTTCAGACATTGGCCGCTACCGATTCCAAACATGCGTGCCTACCTTCACCTCGACTATAAAAAATAGGTCATATTTGCTCATTTGTATGATAAAAATCGTACGGATCTTGCAAAAGATTATTTTGTCATATCTTTTTCGTGAGCAGTCAAACTTTCGCATTTTTTTGATGAGGCTACGTACGTGCGCGTAATGCACAAAAATAAGCCCGCTTCAATTCCCAGAAGCCATTAAAATAAATAAAAAAACATCGTGTCAGAGGATGCAGCAGATGTGTGCTCTAACACCCGTCTTCTGTTATTGTAAACTGTGTTGGTGATGTCGTAAACAAATCCTCTATTAAATTGTTTTTAAAGGAATTGGCAACATACGAGTAGCAGTGTTCATACTTAACTGGAAAGTCAGGAAAATTAATTTTGGTCGGGGAAAGTCAGGGTACTCGTCCAAAATGTTAAAAATGTAAGTGCAATAAAAATTCTAAAAAACTTTAGTTTTATTAGTTCTTATCTAGACTTTTAACTGTGTGTTCTTTGAAGTTCAAAAATAAAATTCGCGAAGTAGTATGTGTAATTTTACAATAAAAAAAATCGCGCAGCGCACTCTCATTTCTTTCGTCTGTGTGCTATATTTATACAGTTTTAAAGAAAATATTACAATTGGTCAGGCGACTGTAAAAATGTTAGGCCAATGCAAATTCTGAAAAACGTTAGTTTAATTATTTCTTAGCTAAAATTTTAACTTAGTTTTCTTTGAAATTTAAAAAGAAAATTCGTCCTGACCGTACTTACTTTTACATACAATGTAGTATGGGTTATTTACAGTTTTTTAATTCGCGTAGCGCGCTCATATTTCTTAAATCTGTGCGCTATGTTTATACAGTTTAAAGAAAATATTTTATTTGGTCAGGCGAATGTAATTTGTCCTATTAAAATGAATTGAAATTTTTTATTTGGTCAGTGTCAGGCATGAAAACTAATTTTCAACGTAGAGTATAATCTCAGTGTAGATAAAAAGACTCGAACCTAAAGTAATACAAATGCGGGAAAGACGTAAATGAATTACTAACTTAGAAAACATTCTACAGTTTCTTTTGTTGGCTTTCATATTGTTGCGTTTTATAGGATTTCTCAAATTCAAATGATTTCGGTGTAAATTCCCAGGCAGCCCAGCTTTGTTCGGTTTCGGGTTCGATTCCCTAAAACTACGAAACTATATTTTTTCTCGACATTTGTAATTTTTTTAAAAACAATGAAAAATTAATAAAAATGTATTAGTATCTATTGATAGAGTGGCAGTCATGTTCATCGTCCGCCGTATGCTATCCCAAATGTATCCCAAATTTGAATTCAAATTAAAAAAAACCGTCTTATTCTGCTTATAGTCTCATTGTTAGTCATCCACGAATTTTAAAACGGTATTGTTTAATAGCCATAAACATCTGTTACCACAACGCGTCCCCCCTCCCTCCACCTCCCCCGTTCCATACTTGTTTTCCAACGAACACCACGACGCCAGAGGAGCCAGACGTTGCCAGTTCATCTCCATCAACGAACTTGGTCTATTTCTGTACCTCTGAAAGTCGTATCGTTGTACGTGGGGCGGCTACACGCGCTTTCGCCCATGCACAAAACGCCCCGTGCCTACGAAACGTGTACTAGCCAGCCCAACGTGTTTTTCTACCCTGAATTTGTTTATGAAGCCGGGAGGAATTGTGCGCATGCGCGAAAAAAGGTTTCGTACTACGTGAGTTCCGTAGAACACGAACATAAACGATGAATAATGCGGCTGGACGTAAACACGTGTGTATTGGCGAAGCCTAAGAATTAATATAAAGTCGGTCACACTAATTGGTGACTTTTCCAGCGAATGTGCATGAGACATCAGCATCCATCAGTGACTTCGTTTCCTTTGGTTTGACACATTCAACGCTGTACGTTAGCACTTCCTTCCTGTTTGTGTAATTCGTGCCAGACCCCGTAGTCGGGGTCAAGTCAAGACGATGGTGACGTCACCAATCGACCACCACGCCTCTTACATCTCTTGACCCGACGATGAAAATCTTGTTCTATTTCGTGTCATTTCTCGGATTTTTTTATAAACAAGAAAACGAACGTCAGCTTAAGCTTTAAAAAAAATGTTGCATCAAAATAGGAGAGACTAAAAATTTAGATAAAAAAGCCGAAACTAACTAGAGATCGTCGTGATTTCCTAGTAAGTCAATCTAAAAAAAATATGAATCAGATAGTTGTGAGTTCAATACCCCTTTCGTTCGATATGACATATTGAAATTTTTATATCTAGTCCACGATTTATAAAACTTTGAGGCAACCAATTTTTTTTTATAAATGTAATAAACAATTAAATTTACTTTCAATTTTTTATTAATTAGTTAATTACAGGTGTATTTTCCGAATATATATTTTTTTTTCAAATGTAAAATTGTATTAATTATAAAAATTGGCAGAGTTTATATTTCTCGCTGGAATTCAAAGTGTAATCAAGAAAATTTTCTTGACTTGAAAGAGATAGGAAATGAAAATTAAATTAAAGAGACTAGCAAATGTGTGGACATGTTGCCGTTAAAAGCAAATATAAACATTAAGGAAGAACAAATAAGATCAAAAATTAATATCAAGAAAAAGGATACAAGCATCTGTTGCGTCATCTAGTTCATAGATTGCCACCCTTCAGTGTGTGTGTAAAGATGAATTGACGATACGAAAGCGGTCTGGCAGTTACGCCACCAAAAACATGACTTGTCCCCGACTGTATCCGCGGTATATAGTTCTCTATGTACGCGCAGCCATCGGTAGCAGTCGACGGGAGTTAAGCAAACGTTTAAGGAATTGTTCAGTTCCAAATTTAGACAAACGGCAAACGCACACGACGCCAAATAGCAATGCAGAAGGAGCAATATTCAGTTGTGTCTGTCTTTGGACCATAAAAAACGCGACTTTGTTCTTCGATGCAATAACCGCCGGATCCGAGACCTAATCAACTTTTTAGTCACAAGTTACAAGACATTACGATGAAAGGGATTAAACGATTCACGCTTTTCGATATCAAGAAGGTAAGAAACCCATTTTTGTACGCACGTCTTTGAAGTTCAATATCCGCCATGTTAGATTCTCAGGAATTCCTCAGGAATGCCCGGCCACCGGTGACAATCAATACATTCTTGTACGGTTTTCGGTTAAAAAATAGACAGTCATAACTGGACACGTCAGATAACGCCATCTTTAATTTGTACAACTAATGCATACGAAGCTATATCATCGAAAGAAGCAAATTTGTTTCAATGTATCAATCGGTAAACATAGCGTAAGTTATCAGTTTGTTAAATAACTTAACTTTTCATTCAAAAGTTTCTGTTTTATTTTCGTTTCTGTACGCCAAAAGCCGGAAAGTGGAAACCATGGTTTCTTTGGCATTTTATTTTTATTCAGGTATCTTTAACAACTAGTAGATCAATTTTTCACGTACCGGTAACGTACTGAAATTCTTTTATTCGTTATTTTTAAAACGAAATCGCCAATTTTACTCGTAATGATGGGAGTGATCAATATAAAATGTATATTTCATGACGTTTTAATTCGTTTAATACGTATTACGTTAAATGCCGGTGTACGAAAATTTCTACCTACAAAAATGAAGTAGATAGCCATATGATTGTGCGTCGATGAAAATCTAACAAAATAGAATGCATGCATTGGTGGTTAAAATTGCTATTTAAAATACTTAATAACTCAATAGTTAAAGTATGACTCACCAAGAATGCTAATGAATTTCAAAAGGAGTGCTCGTATTTTCTAAAGTCTCGTTATAAAGACATCATCTTGCAAAATTTACAAACGCCCCCAACAGTTATTGTTTCGGCAATCAAAAATACCCAATATGGTTTAAATTATGGTTTAAATAAGAAATAAATAAAATTATGTGTGCATAATGAGAAATTAATTCTATACAATATATTAAACTAAAAAAATAATACTTGCAATTGAACTGGCTTCAACTCTGTTATTTTTATCGGCGTGCTCTCTGCTGACCTTTCGCGTCTTTCCATTCCATTTCTCGTTGAGCTGCTTACTGATTTATATTGCACCATCGTAAGAAATATATTTTATCGGCATAATTAATCATAATCTTACATGTGCTTGTATTGTCTCGAGCAAAGATTTATATATTTGAGCAATGCTATAACCAAAACAATCCTCCGCTTTGATCGCGGAACTTGATCCGAAAATAATCCACGTGGCTATGTAGCTTCTTGGGAAAAGCACGGCGTAGCCGAGCCGTCATCATATGTTTTTATAAGTATACGCACTCCTGCCGCCGTAGCCCCATAAGCCAGCAAATTGCTCTGAAATTTTGCACAAATATGGAGTAAATATATGCGAACCTTTGAGCTATTTTGAGCAGTCTTATCGCATCATAACTTTTATTTTATTTTATCGCAGAAATTTGATCGCAATTTTGTCTTTTTCTGTGAACGCCATTGTTTACAGCAGACAGCAGACGACGCAGTGCGTGCCAGTTGCTCGAACGCAGCGCCACCTCTAAAATGCAAAATTCGTAGTGCGAATTTTAAATTAAAAAAACAACTTTTAAATGTCATTCATACTGTAATACATTTGTGCCAAATGTCTTAACAGTCCGGTAATTTTTAGCTGAGTTATGAAGCTACGGCCGGGGAGGGGGATTCGAAAATTTATGAATCACGGTGTATAATCCAGTCTGGAGTTCAGCTTTAAACAGAATGAATTTAATGACTGCAATCATGGCTCACAATAGAGAACCTTAGATTGACTGCCAACGAATTTCTCGACTCTTTTTTAATTTCCGTTTAATCACCAAACCCTACCGCCCTCCACCTCACGCCCCCTTCCCCTCAATCAACCAATGATCGTGCGTCGGTGGTGCTCTCTACCAGGATACCGGCTCTCCAGGCACTTCCCTCGCCAAGCCGGATAAGGCGGGATATCTGCAAACCATGTCCGGTTCAACCTCGTTTCTCAGCCGAGACAAATGGAAGAAACGCTATTTTATCTTGGTCGATTCGATTCTCTACAAGTTCAGCAAGAAGGTGGGTAATTTGTAGTTTTCCAACTTTGGATTTTTACGATGCGAGCCTCTAGTTTTAACCGATGTGCCAGCAGGTGAATTTCTGTGAAATTGTTCTTGCTGCACCACATTTGTGAATGGAATAAATTCGCTGGTTGTGGACGGTCGTTTCTGTTTGACAGACGAAGCAATGCTGCTAAAAAGACAAGCGACTTAATCTTTTAATCGGTCTCTTTTTCTAATGTCTTTTTACTTGTACAAAGCATTAGCTACAATTTATTTTACACGCGGATTAAAAATAATAAAAGTTGCTCTGCATAATCTTAGTGTACATGTGTATGCGACTACTGAACGGTTTGCACCTAATATTGTGACCTTTCAACGGAGGTAAATGTAAACCGCACTCATTAGAATGACATTTTATATTATTTTTTTATAAAAAAATTAGATGAGAATTAGTTTAATTGTACGATGTATTTTTTAATATATGGGATTGGGATATGGGATACAATTTATGGGATATGGGATACAATTTATGGGAGTAATGAAAAACATCACACAATGTTTTTGTACGCCATCATTTTGAAAAAGCAATCACCGTCACTTCAAAAATCGAATGTTTAAACATCTACTCAAAATAATTATAATATGCTCATATTTCTGTTGTTAAGCACTGTAGTGATCAAACCAGAAGGTTATGCTCCAATTAGCGCACATTTTCACTAGTAGTATAGAATAGACGATCAAACCACGGCCGCCACACCATCGTTGGTTGCAATACCGACTAGACTACGAGTAATATTTGCGCCTGCACCGTTTTTAGAAATTTTCCTCAATTCACAAAGACGATAATGTTATACAAACGATTCTGTGGAGGTTTACTTGATGAGCTTTAATTGCGTCGAAAATTCTTCTCTACCAAACGCACCGTATTATTCAGGATCGTGCAATTATTCAGGATCGTCGAACATTCCGTTCCATCGAGCATTCCGTGTTCTGTAATCTCGTTGTTGATTATAATTTAATCTGGCCATATAAGAATATCCTTAATTATTTCATCGTGCTCGTGTCATCTTTGCAGGAGGATGCTAAATCCGAAAACATCAATACCCAGCGATGCGTGATCATTGGACTGGAGGGATACGATATCTGTCAGCAAGATAAGAATGATACCAGGAGGGAAAACTTGTTTATCGTAGACGCGACGTTGGCAAGTCCAAATCAGGTAAATATATCACCGTGACGAAATACGCGCGAAGCCCGGTGAAATTGAAGTTGCTCTGGGGACACACCCGCACATGTTGGCTGAGGTTTATTTCGTGGGAACTGGTGAAACATTTCTCTTTTCGGTGAAATTGATCTCAATAATTTAGAAATTATTTAATCTTTTCGATTAGTCATACATTTCCGTGACAAAGTTATTTATGCCTCTGAACTTCAATTGCATTATATTAAGATTTTCCTGGTCTTCCAGGGTTGTTCAAGAAGTACCCGGAAACATTTTTTTTTTAATATAGAGTGTTAATTAACAGTTTCATGTAATGTAATGGATTTTGTCCTCCAGTTTTTGAACGTCTGACAATTTTTCGAATTCAATTAAAAAATTGCACTTGCTAAAATTTCAGAAAAGTATGATTTGAGGAGAAAACTTAATTTCTCCTAGCGCGATAATCCATGTTTGGATAAAATTTCAAACGATAATGTGGACAAAATAGCGGCTTTCAGTTGTCCGTTTCTCAAATTTTGAAAACATTTCTGGAATAAAAAATTGTCAAAATTGTCACGAAATGTATAATGGCCATGAAATGCACAAAAGTTTTATTTGAAGGATTTCGAATGATAAGACTTAACTGTGAAAGATGCTCAGAGTTGTTCGGCGGGCAATCTAGCTAGCTTCAAACCAGCCGACTAAGTTGCTCGATAGAAATTTACGGTTGCTTTCAAAAAGCTGGGGGAAATGCAACCTCAGAAATGGATTTTTTTATTATTATTATAAATAATAAAGGTTGAAAGAATTTGTTCATCGATTTTCATTAAAATACACCAAGTTACTTAAAAATAAGTGCTTTCTTTTACATATTGAACGACTATAGTAGAGAGACGTTTTTTGCGCTACAAATTTGTTACGTTTTTAAAAAAATTTACATTTTGAGACAAATATTCTGGTAACCTGGCCAAATCATTCTCTGATTATTAAATATATTTCATGTTTTCCATCGCTCATGTTTAGAGGATAGACAGTTTTTTTCTCCAAAAAAACTGGCAATTTATCTTGTCGAAAAATGGAACCTGTTTATAAAAAATACGTTACAATCTCGATTCCAGGCCAAACTTCTGTTTGCCGCCGATAGCAAAGAAGAAATGCAGGAGTGGATCAGCAGCATGCGGCGGGCTCTGCGTCGTCCTCAGCGACCGACGCGTACCCCACGGGCGGGCAAGGGAACCTCGATGCCTTCGACGCCGACCACACCGAAGGTGAGTGTACCAGTCACAGTTCCCGCATCCTCTGGATTGCGTCATCACCAATAAATTCTGCATCCTATTGCTAGCTGACGTCATAGCGATCAATTAATGATTGCGATTGTCGCACATGTACACCAATTTATTTGCGTCTGTGCAGAAAGAGGATGCGGACAGCTCGAGTCAAAACGATGCGCCGTCCCACCTGTACAGCCCGACCAAATACCGGGTTAAGGGACCTCGTGGTCGACGACTGCCGCAGAAAAGCCGATATCCCAAAGTGAGTTCTACTGACACTAACATTTGTTCTGTCCGGGCCTTTGTTTTCAAAGGACTTTGAACCGCTTAAGTTCCTAGTTTAGGAGTGAATTTTTTATTTGGTACGCTCCCTTTTCTCCAAAGTCGATCATAGCGATCAAGAACGAAAAGATAGAAAAATTAATGAACATTTAAAAGGAACATCAGATGGTTCAGTTTCTGTTACTTTACGTAGGGAACTTGAAACAGGACACGTACCTTTTTCAAAGAACATTACGAATCTCAAGTTACCGTAAAAGGAACAAATGGGAGAAACATATACACATGTTAACATTCACTAAATTATCGGAATCGACTTTCGAGATCGACTTATCAACAATGTTTTTTATAGTTAATATTGTGTCGGAATCTTCTAATTTTATTTTTGTGAACCAGGAATTTACCGAAAAGTTTCGCTCGCCGAGCCTCTGTGAACTTGAAGCTTACGATAGCAACGAAGAAATTGAGTAAGTCGGCATAGTTGCGGTGCTTAATTCCATTTTGAAAATGCTTTTATTGATTTAATAGTGCCAATTAACCAAACGTTCGTCATTCAATTGAAATTCAACTTACATAATAATTGATAATATTTAAAATCCTATTAAAATAAACTAAAAAATAAAGTGAATTTAAAATGAATAAAATAAATACGATAGTTACACACTTTTAATCAGTCAATCACAGTAGAAACAGGCGAAAACGAGCCATCGGCTGTTAATTAATTAAGCCATCTTTATAATACCATTGTCAACTACAAATACTGCTATAACCACTGAAAGAGCGTTTTAGAAAGCTAACAAGTATTACAAAGCAGTGTTCGGAAGGAATGGAACGGAAAAGTTCTGTTACTTGGAACTGATTTCTTTCTTGAGGAACTTAGGAACGCCTGGGTTCCTTTTTTCTTCGGAGGAAAGGGAACTGGTTGGTGCCTTTTAAAAAGGAACGAACCCAACACCATCCACAAGTTACCTATTTTAAAGAAGTGAAAACAATTTTATGTTTTGTGACTATCTTTATTTTTCCCAGACGCGCCGAAGAATACACAAGCGGCGCAAGCAGACCAACCAGCGGTCAGGTTACCCTGCGTCAAAAATCCATCAGCAATGGCAATCTCGCCTACCAATACAGCTCCAGCGACGAGAGTCTGTGTAGGAAAGACAGGCTTGCCAAGAAACCCGATAAGATGGAAGAGAACCGTCCCAAGATGCCGTTACTGCCGCCCCTCCTGATCAAAGATGCGTCAAAAGTGCCGGAAAAAACATCGTCTGGTGCCACCACTGTCAAAGAAGATTCGGGGGTGGTTGGTGGTAGCGAGCCACAGGCCGAGGGCAACAGGAGTCCGGGACCAGTCATGATGCTGAGCGCCAAATTGACTGAGATGAAAGGCGGGCTGGCTCGGTTTCAGCGGCACGCGAAAGAGGAATTGGTGGCGGTGAAAGATGGCTTGGCGGATATCAGGCGACATCTTGATGACTATCCAGGCGACAGCACTGCAACGGCCATTGTGACGAAACAAACCACCAGCATATCTTTGGTATGAACAAACAACCCTCAATTTTCATCCTTCTAATCGTTGACAAATTTTATCTTGTAAATTTCATCTGAACAACAATTTCTACACTAGACGGATCGTAATAAAAAAATCAGGTCTTTAAGAATCAGGTCACATTAGGAAATTCTGTTCATAATTTAGCATGACATCATACGAGTAGCCTACACATACAAACCTTTATTGTTTCTGTAATACCTGTACTACGCAGTTTTTTTTTTTTTTTATGTAATACATGATTTCAAATTGTAGGAAATGGGAGTAAATGGACTAATGCAAAAGTGTAAATTAACGATTGCTTCATGAACGTTTCTTTTTTTTTTCAGGATTTGAAAACAGCAGAAAGCGATCTTGCAACTTTATTGGAAATATCCCAAAGGATTGAAACATTTCTACAGCAAGTGCAAGACAAGTGCAACGAAACTTTTAATAAACTGGCGTCTGAGTGACGTTTGATAAAAAATGTTGCGAAGTGAATCTGGTGCCAAAAGTAATAATTAAATTTTGGAATAATATATATATTTGTGTTGGTGTGGTGGACCAAGGGGGAAATGAATGGATTTGCAGTTAAAATAATAAAAGTCGAACGAATGAAAATGCAGTGATGACTACATGTAAATAAATTGATACGAGACTGTGCTGTTTAGTCAATATAAATAATATAGCTAAGTTCATTTTACATGAACAAGGAGAAAAAAAACAATAAAAGTGTTTTAAAAAAATTAAATGCCTAACTTATGCAAGTTTAGTTTTAAAATTAAAAATGAACAAAATAAAAATAGCCTACATAAATTTTATATGTGATAGCTGTCTTGTTGCTTCCATGTGATGGCATCCCTTACCTACACGGTAAGCACTATGCTTTGAGTACTCGCAAAAGGGGCAGCATCAATTATGTAGGCGCAAAAAAGGCCAAGAATATTGTACTTATTGAAAAAAAAAAATATGTAAAACAATGCTGAAAGATTTATGAACGTTGTGAGTCAGATAATATTACTTTTCTTGGCTTTACATTATTTGATGGGTTAGTCATATTGTAATAAATAAAGTTGCCTTTTCCCCTAAATTAGGAAGCGAAAGGGTAAGCCAACGCCTGAACGCCGATGCGTTATAGTAGATTGTACTAGCTTTTTCTGGCGGTCATCAAAGTTAATCATCATAACATTTTATTTACCAAGTTTGACATGCGTAAATAAGTTGTGAAAATTTTGATTTTCTTGCATTTAATTTTGAAGTTGGCGGGAAATCGGCATTGGAAATGTGCCAAATGACGCAAGATACCGCCATCTAGTAGCAGGCGTTAGCAACTACTCGTGCTTACGATGACGGCGTATCAGTAACCGATTACTGGTAACCAATCAAATACGAACATAGAAATCGATTGCAATACCAGTAATCGTGTCGATTTCCAGACTGCAAATTAATCGGTAACGCTGCGGCTCGATTTCATTCCGACCGTGCAGGGCTGCAGGCCTAAACCCGTTTTTCTCAATACTTTAACTTAAATTGGGTCCTTACAATGTCGACGCCCGAGTTGGATGTGTGGCAGGGCGACTGGGGCCTGCCGTCGGTGGACCTAAATTGCCTACAAGTGATGGTAAGCGAACACAACCTTGGTCAGGCCGGAAACTGACCACGTGTTTGGTGGGACAATGGACGCCGTTTGAGGGAGTGTCCCAGTGGGGTTTTTGCCTTGGCGGGACACTAGGCTTAACCGCCCCCACACGACCAAAATGGTAAAACCAATGAGTGGATTCAAAACAAGCACGAAATTGACCTGTGAATGTCGTCCATGCTATAGTACTATATAGCTCCGCACCTGGCCCCCCCTGCAACCGCCACCCATAATTCCCGCCTTTTTTAACCACAAGCTACACAACGGCTCCCCCACCCCCACAATCAGCCTCAAATTTTTCAAACATATCGCCAGAATGCTACGGCGCGGCGATTACCAAATCTAAATCTAAATCTGGGCGTCATCTCGTTCAAGGTCAAATATGCTTTTGACCAAGGACCATGACTGGTGTCGTTCGATGGTCTTATTTCTCGCAGTTTGGATCGCGGGATTAAATTTAGAAAAGGCAGACTTTGTGATAGCCGTAACCACTGACCTTAACTCAACCTTAATGAGCGGACGGTCCAGGGTTCGATTCCCGGCCTGGGGTACTGGCATCACCCCTGAGCTTACATTAGGGAGTCCAGAGCTTAGGGGTGGATCCCCGGCAGCCTGGTTATACCAGCTGCCTTCCCCGCCATTCGACACGAAGGGAAACTAGTGATAAAAATTGCTACTTGTCGCCTGAATTACTTGTTTCTGTTTTTTTTTTAGTATTCGGTATGCTGAGATTTGTTCGTGTACTTTGCATGTGAAACACATGTTCTTTAATGGACCTTTTTTGCTCGCTTTGGTGCCAAGCCACTTGAAATTTTACTTGGTGATTACGTCAGCAACATTTAGTTCATCCACCTTGTTTTCAGTAAATTATCTTGACTAGGTCCTAACTAATGTAATCATTTGTGTCTTGTTCATACGGCTCTTTTATTTAAAGGAAATTTTTCTCCTTTCGACTGTTTGCAGGCATTTGCTAAGTTTTCTGGAGCCCCGCTCAAGCTAAAGAAGACCAATAATCCCTGGCGATCTCCTACCGGTAAATCAAACTCGTCGTCTGGATGATTGGATCACAAATCTACAGTTGTTGATAGCCGTGGCGTACTGACAGTCTTATTCGATTTCGGGTTGTTTCAGGGCGGCTTCCAGTCTATCGTCTTGGGAATGAACCTCGGCTAACAGCATTTGAAGATATTATAAAGAAACTGAAAAGTCAGGTATGTACTTGAATTTCTTTCCAATCTTTATTTATTCACTTGGGTATTCAATTTGGGAACAAAATTTTTTGTAATTTTGTTACCAAGATTACTATCACATTTGCAATAATAGTTGTTAATTATCAGTTTATTTGTCTTGCCAAATATTTCTGTTTTTGTGACCGTTGTTTATGCATATGTTTTTGTGACAGTTATTTCTGTATCTGTTATCGTGACAGTTAAATCTGTTTTTGAGACAGTTACTTCTGTATCCGTTTTTGACAAATATTTATGTGTTTATACTTGTAAAAAATCTGAGGTGAATCTGCTAAATTGGATTTTCTTTCGTTGTAGAATTACAATGCTGATTTTGATCTAGACCAATCCAAACAAGGGGACATTCGAGCCTACAGTAACTTACTTGAGGAAAAACTGTTACCCGGATTGGTGAGTGTTCCGTCTTGGGTGACGTTTTAAATGTTGCACAATAAATCAATTTTTATTTTTCATAGCTTATTTGGCAACTGTAGTCTGTTGTGCATCCGTATATGGCCGAGAGGTAGCTTGCTCGCTCGCCAACCAGCGGATCTGGGTTCGATTCCCATTGGAGCCGATCGTTGGATTGGCTCGTAGTACTGCGCGGAGGAAGGCAATGGCAAACCACCTCTGTATTCTGCCAAGAAAAACACAGGTGTCGGGGGATCGAGGGTCCGGAGACGACACGCTGCTGTTAAAACCAGTCCCAGGACTGAAAAACCAACCAGTCTGTTGTACTTTTTTCATTTGTTTCGTTGCAGACGTCCTAAAACTCTTTTTGCCTAGTATTAATGAGGTTGTTTCTTTCGCTTAGATGTATACCTGGTGGATCGATAGCAAAAACTATTTAGACTTGACTCGTCCCTGGTATTCCAAGGCGCTGCCTTTTCCGTTCAGTTTCTACATGCCCAATCAGATGCAGGAGAATGCCAAGAAGTACCTCTTGAGCAAGTATGGGTTGGACGAAGAGGACGAGAGCTTGGAGAACTTGGTGAGCGCACACACTTTACGGATACTTGATTTTTCTACAATAAATTGACTTCAACATTTTTAACGTGTGAAATATTAAATTAGGTGTTCAAAAGCTCTAAAGAATGTTTGACGCTCTTGGCTAACCGGCTTGGGGATCAAGATTTTTTCTTTGGTCGGAGGTGAGACAATCTTAATCCCGGTGCACTTTATTTTCCCGCGTTATTAACATTAGCTGTGACTTTTTCTTTCTTCCTTTGCATCATGCGAAATGAAATTTAATTCTATTTAGCTTTTATCGTAACTCTGATGCTTGACTGTTCAACATAATCACGCTTTATTTCCATTTGTTATCACACTCAAAAGTATTCTTCTCCAGTTAGAATGAAATTTATATTAATAATACAATTTCTATATTTGCTATCTGCGAGCAATCATCTTAAATAGTTATATATTTACGTATTCTGTGATATTCTTGCTATTGAGGTTTTAGGATAGTCAATTTTAACTTTTTTCAATCAGACCCTCAGATGTTACTTCTGAAATATTTTCATGCTATTTTTATCTACTGATCATGTTTATTTTGATCTTTTTTTTTCTTTTTTTTTGCGAAATTTAGTCCGTCCTCCTTGGATGCCATGGTGTTTGCCTATTTGGCCCCTTTGCTCAAAGTTCCTTTCGCCAATCCGTATTTACAAAATCATCTGAAGGCCTGTGATAATCTCATTCGATTTGTTGTTCGAATACTGCATCGGTATTTCCCGCTGGATGCCAAAGGTAAATAAGATATTAGTAATATTCACCATGAGTCAAAACTTTACCAACCCATCAAGCTCACAAGCTTTATAAGTCTGCTAAAAATGACTGGATTGTTATGAAATTTGGCACACATGGAGAAAGTATATGCGATCTTCAGGTTTTCTAAAAAAAAAACGGCTCCTAATAATTTTTGGTTTTGGTTTGCATACTTATGACTCACGGTGACATGTACATTTGAAGAATTTGTCCACCAAATGTGATAGTTATCCTTGTCCTACTGTTTTCAAAAAATAATTGAAGCTCAACACATTATTTTGTTTGGTAATAAATATATTGACATAATTCACTGTATTTGACAACTGCGTTCAAATAATATCCAACATGATGATCAATTCTCTCTTTATCTTAGATACTACTACGAGTTCTCCGAAAGAAACCAGCGATTCTAGTTCCAACCTTGACGACTTTCCTCACCGTCGACGAAACCAGTTTCTCTCAGGATTCGTGGCGCTCTTCGCCATGATCAGCTATGCCCTGTTGTCTGGCTTGGTGCAGGTGAGTGACGTTTGTCCAATATATACGTTTTTCCGATCGACAGATCCAAGATTGCAAATTGCATTGGGAACGTGACATTTAAATACATTTATCGAATTTTATCCGAGATCTAGCCGATTTTTGCTTTTGACGCTTTCAGTTGTGTTTTACGATTACCTTTGACAATCGTCTGGCCAGTTGCTACCTTTACAGTTAGCTTAAGCGAACATCATGCGCTTTTAATCCCATTATTAATTGGTTGTCTTTGTATACAAACCTAGAAAGTCAGGCATATAAAATTTTGTGTTAGGAAAAATTATTGATTCGGATTTTGATCAAGATAAGTCTGAGGGAAAAATCGTAAGAAGAGTCATGGAAAATTGAGAACAAAATTGAATTTTTCATTTTTTTGGATTTATTTTATTTTTTTTTTTAAGTCACTACGTGTTATACATTAGAAAGATTACACCAATAAAACCAACATTTTTTGGGCCTCTGATTTGTTCTATAAGATAGTTGGGGAAAATTTTGGTCAGGGAGTCCAAGAAACTGGGGAATTTTATTTTAGTATTTTTCATTATATGGTGTTATTTTTTAATAATTTTATTGGAAAAGTAAAAATTTCTAGTGACTCTTGAAGATGTTGCCGTCAATTTCTGTTCATTATCCGCATGAGAAAAAGCGGAAGATAGGACGACGAGTGCTAGAATTAGACGCACGGCGTTATTATAAGTCGGGCGGTCTAGGAAATAGGTAGATCGTAGGAAAAGACGCGGCGACCAAACCGGTTCAAAGCGGACAATGTTAAGAGACCGGATCTTTAGGATCAGGTTAACAAAAACAGCTAGTTTCAAAGGGGGAAGGGAAAATCAGATCATATATCTGGCTAGATTTCGGAAAATTCGGTTCAGAAATCAGATTGTGTTCTGAGGTCGAATCCCGGTCCGGGTGACAGTTAATTAATTAAAAATAAATTAATAAATAAATTCAATTTCCCATCCCCCCTTTGAAACAAGCTGTTTTTGTGTTAACCTGATCCAGAAGATTCGGTCTGTTAACATTGTCCGCTTTGAACCTGTTTGGTCGCCGCGTCTTTTCCTACGTTCAACCTATTTTCCTAGACTGCCCGTCTTATACGCCGTGCGTCTAATCCTAGTGCTCGTCGTCATATCTTCCGCTTTCTCCTGCGGATAATGAACAGTTATTGACGGTATCGATTATACTCAAACCATGCAAATTATGTTCTTTGGAAAATGGTATTGAAAACACTGAACCAATCGATGGAAACGCTTGATTTTTCAGCAGTTACTGGGGAAACGATTTGACACTGTTAAAGTATTCCTATTTTTTTTTTTTTTTTTGCAATTGCCGGTATTATCCATTGCGTCCAGTTACGTGTGCACGTACCGGTATATTCGTTGATGAGACCAATATGGGAATTTTGTACTGTACATTGTGGTCAGGATATCTGTTTTCTTTTCGATAGATTGACGTGGGCCAAGACGATGATGACATGCTAGAAGAGGAAAGAGGCCGAAATTTCCAGCCTCAATACATCGAAGATGATGAGGAAGAAGACTCTGGTGGACAGCTTTAAGGTAATGCTGTGTTTTCTTAGCTGAAATCATAAGGAGTTTATAATGGTCGAACCCTCCGAAGTTGACCCCTTCGAAAAATGTTGTTTATTTTGATCTTGTTGATATTGTCAATGATTGGTTAATAATACATTTTTGTGTTTCGTTACAGATAACCACATATCTCAGTTCAAAGTCCTGATGAGGGAATGATTAGTAGTGTACGTATCATTTAAAAAAATAAAGTTATTAGTCGTAACAGCAATTTTTTTCAATTTTTGGCAACATTTATCCCCCGCAGTTTTTATTTTACTGTCATAGCAGTTAGAAAGTTGTTTTTTTAAGCTGCTCTGATCTGCTTAATGAATTTTTTAATTTAAATCTAATATTTAACTTTTGATGAGTAACTATGATTTTTGAATTTGCCAGGTGATTACGTAGGAAGAAAAATTACTTTTAGCAGTTTCGGACATAAATCGTGGTTGGTATGTCCATGTCTATGCCATGTTTAAACAGATAATGCAAGCGTAATTTAGTTCCAATCTTAATTTTTTTTTAAGTTACGTAGTACGAATTTGATTTAGATCAGTACACAAATAGCAAATAAACCATTATACCTTGCAGTTAGTTGTACGACAATAAAAATTAGTATCCTGTTGTCATTGCCTTATCTTATTTTGTTGCTAATACGGGGTATTGTGAATGTTACTTCAGGTGCAGTTGAAGTTTAGGACCTGGGAATTTTCAAGATATAAATGACAAAGTTCACTCGTGAAGGTAGGAGAAACACTTTTGTTCGTATTATCCATTGATATTTTATCGATTAATCTTCGATCGATCTATATTTATTAAATTGTTCAATATTAATTGCTGCTTGAAATAGTATTGGATCAATTTTAAATTATATTTCTAATATTATTAAAAAAGTTGTGAGAAAAATACTGAAACGATTCACAGGGCCATAGAGAGCTACATTCATTTGTTATTTTTATGTTTTATCATGTGTTGACTGAGAGATAACGTTTGTGGGATTTTTGTGCTAATCTCGTACGGGTGCGCCCTTTCTGAGAGATCGGTTGGTTACACAATGAACTAGTTGTGCGCCCGGCGAATGTTCGGTTTGGTCGGGCCAACTGTGTGTGTGGGCGTTTGGAAAATGAATGAATATGAACAGTAGCCTTGACTGGACCATCTTGATTAGGTCACCCTAAACGGCCAGTCAGCCTACTGACATGGAAATACGTTTATATCCTAGTTGGTCCCGATATGTGTAAACCGGTCAACCTTAGTTTTAATTTTTTTTTAATATTTTTGGAGCCACGGAAAAGAAAACTGAGTGCAGTTACTCAGATTGACTGAGTGAGTGAGACTGAGTGCAGAACTAGATTTTAATTGAATAACTAATTTTTATCAGGTAGCTAGCTACTGATTGTCGTTCTTTGTGGAATATTCTTATGTTGGTTAATATTCTCAAGTCTGTGAATCAAAGTGGTTAAAAGCTATAATGGAGTAAGTCATTTATTATTATTTTGTAGTCAAGGGAAAAATGCACTCTATGTGTGTCAAACTATGGAAATAGAAAGTTTAAGCGAGTCGAAACATTTGGAAACTGCAGACAGAAGACCTTATAAATTTCTACAACGAATAGGTGTTTATGGAGTGCTTTTTTATAAAATTTCACGTTTTTCAGTTAGAGAAAAACAATTATTTACTCCACTGCTGCTTTAACCGTCGTAATTGTTGAATCTATATGGCTCCGCCAGAATATTATTTATTAATCTTGAATATTTTTAGTGATAATCACGGAAATGTTTTCCAATTTCTTTTGCTTTTGCCAACTTCCAACTTTTTTTTATATATTTTTTTTTTAAACCGTTGAGAACGTGGGTTGACTCCTAATGAAATATCCAGATTTTGTCTACTGTAGATGACGCCAATACATTTTTAAGTCTCCCCCCCCCCTCTCCGCCCTTCAAATCGCTTGTTCTGCAAAAGTTGTTTATTGCTTTTTAAGAACAACGTTAGAGTAGCTCGAGCGTGAGTGGCGCCCGATTCTTTAATTCCAAACGACCCTTGAAGCAACATTGTCTGTGGCCCAACATTTACTTTCAGGGTGGCTATAACCCGCGTAAACTTGATACACGGGCTCTTTGGCGTTTGGGCCACTCGAAAGTTGATGTCATTGAGGGAAATAGTTTGGAGGCTACAAAAAAAAAGCAGCAGCGCTAGCCGGCCCGTGATTCACGCCAGTTATTTGGTATTCTGCGCGTTAACTCAAGAGATCTCCGTTCGCGTTTTGGCACAGGTGTTCGGCTGTTGTTTGATTTATTGGGCTTCAGTCAATCTGTTGGCACGACTCGTTTTCTCGTGTTGGACCACTAAAGCGTTTCGTAGCGAAAAAAAAAATTGCAGACGACTTGAATGAAAAAACCAAGCGAAAAACCGACAATCGATGAAGTCACTCGGTGACGCCTTCCCAAATTTTCATCGGAAGAATTAACTGTTTATATTATAGCTTGATTTTCATGTTTTCTGTGGCTGGAGCTCTCAGCTGAGCAACGTCATAGAGGGTTGGAAGTTAGGGTACAGGCAGTGTTGAGTAAGTTCCTTTTGAAAAGGAGTTAGTTCCCGGGCAGTAGAAACTAAATCGTTCCAGTTCCTCCTGAGCTAGAGGAGCTAAATCGTTCCAATTCCTTCTGAGCTGAAATAACTAAATTGTTTCTCGTTCCTTTTCAAACATGATTGTTAAAGAGTAACGCACCCTGACAAAAAGAAACTGAGAAATCTGAATTACAAAATAATGTTTTTAAGGAGGACATATCAGTGTTTTCGCTTCGAAGCCTCTCCCCAGGTGACTGTCATTAAATTTGCCTAACCTAGGCTTCACACGTGTAGTGTGCAGCTCTCGTTGTATGAGAAATAGCCCAATTGGTTTTCTTAGACCCTAGGAATTTCTCCATCCGAAAAATTCCAGAAGTCTCCGCTGGGTGGTTAATAGGAACTATGTTATACTCCTTTATTTGGAATTATCCATCACATCAGCTACCTTGTTGATTAAAAAGGGCGTTTAATTTATTTTACTGATATTCCAACGACCATCCTATTTAATAAAACAGTTTACGCCATTTTGTGTGCACAAAATCCTGACTGCGCAGCTGAAACGCCTTTGTGACGCCATGTTAGTAGCAATATTCGAATGAAGTCTGCGAAAGCGCTAGTATTTCTATATTTTCATGTCGCCGCAGCTAAAGTCTGTTCGGACTGTTTCGAAACTGCTGATTGATGGGGGAGGGGTGTATGATCAGTCGGTATCGTCTGGTTTTGACTCCCCCTCCCCCCTCCATCCTTGTTTGACCTCACGCTGACCGTGTTCTCTCTCAAGATTCCAGAAAGACCTGCGTGGCGGAACGGGGCGAGAGAAACGAGAATTCGCCGTTTAACAATCGGTCGTCGCTCGGGGGGCGAAATGTTTTTGGAAGCGTTCCGGGAGAGAGAGAGAGGGGATGATGGTAAATGCGAGATCGCAAAAATGTGGGTGCGCTTCGACGCCGGTCCGCCGACATTGGCTCAACAACTCTTTAATTTTAATTAGTAGTCTGAATGGCGGCGGTCGATACTTCATTGGCTTCCGGAATGAAATGACGAAAAATTTCTCTGAAATTTGCTGCAAAAAAAGAGGATGATGGTGGTGTAAAAGATACACGCTGAGACTAACGTAGAATGAATTGAGGAAAACCAATTATAAATGTAAATAAAATCAGCGTGATAAAGTCCGATGGTTAAGACATTTTTAACCTGTCAGGTAATTAATTGGTCTCTGTACCTGCCAGCTTAAAAGTGTGTTTAGCTATCGGACTTTTAAACACCGATTTTATTTGCATTTAATGGGTTTCGTCAATAAAAAAAAAAGAGAATTTTGAATTTTATAACAGTTTTTCTTTTTAACTAGTTTAAATACCACTGGTATCGTACCGTATCGTCCGTAAATTGGAAAAGTGAAGAAAAATTCTGAGCACAATTGAAATTTGTTTTTGTGAATTTTTTTTATACGTGTTTCGAGACACCTGTAAAAAAATTCGCGCTGCGCGCGTAACGTCATTTTTTTATTTTTTAATGTGCGCAACGCAATTTTCGCAAAGCTTCGCTGAATAACTTCATACGTTTAAAATGTTCGAACATAATTTTTATCGATTAAAAAATTCCAGGGATGCAAAAAAAAAAAAGTTCTTAAATTGAAAGCTATGTTTGGTTTTTATGGTTCACCAAAAGCTCGCGCGAAATTCACGAAGATAATTATTCGTGACTCGAAGTTATGGCTGCTATGCAAATTCGAAGAGGTCAACCAACCCATTAAATTTATTACACCACGTGGCTCGATAACCTGACGCTATAACGTTGCGCCAGACTGCCTGAAATACCAGGAAAACTATGGGGGGGGGGGGGGAAAGATAAAAACAAAATGCGTAAAATTTTATAGGTTTAAAATATGTAATTTGCATAGTCACCTTTCCAAGTATCAATACTAATTGCCTATGACATGTCCTGAGTTTAACAATTTATTAGTTCCAAAAGGTTACTCGAATCTTAATCGGTATGTTGCCCTGGCAGAATTAATTTGACACAGTTTTTATAATTTTAGTTTTAAAACACAACCGGTATCGATGCTGACTTATCAGTTATGAGGGGGAATCAAAAACTAGGTTTTTAAGAGTGGGCCCCCAGTGAAGTTGAATTTGTCGGCCCCCAGTGGCTCAGTGGGTATGGTGTATTACTTATGGCTTATCAGTGGGTATGGGTAATTATACTGAGCGGGTGGTCCCGGGTTCGAAAAGCATCTTAAAAAGTATGTAAAAAAACTTTTAAAGAACAATATTAGCTCAAGGTTCTGAAATAGCAAGACAATCTTAACTTTAAACAAAACTTTAATTTAAAATGATTATCTCATTTTTTTTGTTTTGTTGGTAAAGTGATATTCATTTTAATTAGCAACAGTGTAGGATATGTAAAAATTATACAAGTATACATTTATAAGAAGACACTGCTATAAAATTTGTTGTTAGTTTCTGCGAAAGATATCGTGTATACATTAGTGTATTGGTACCATAAAGTAATCGTTAAAAAATTAGAAGAGTTGATTCGAGGTCAAATGATAGTAAATGGTGACGATGGGTTTGGCATTGTCCGCATCCGCATATTTGAAAATCCCAATTCGCCAATGACCGGTGCTCACGGGATTTGCAGTCCCGTTATTGGGGTGCAGTCCCATTGGTCCCAATGATGGTACCTTCCAATTTTATGGGTTAATCCGTCTCCCGTCCCTCCCCAAGATGACCACTGCGAGGCGGCGCACCCTCAAATAATTCAACAGCTCGGTCGAAACCCATTATGTTTTGACCATATAGCGTGTCATTTAATTCCTGATGGGCAGGGACCCATTTATAATTTGGTCGTTAGACTAAGCTAAAAAGGTCGATTTTCTCCCCCATCCGTTTCACCATCTTGAGCACCCCTCCCCAAGAATTCGTTTGTCTTAGCTCCTGCTCGTGGTTGTTTGTCGTGGTTCTATCTGGCTCTCTTGGCTGCGCGCTCCACCCCACCCGAAAAGTGGAAGGCGCCTGCCTGGTAGGGACCGTGGGCGGTCCACCGTCGACGTCAGACACGATGGCCACCTCGCTCCCCCCCCCCCCCCCCCAC
>JAUJYS010000568.1:0-22189 GCA_033995665.1 Melogona broelemanni
AACAATTTTTTTTTTGTATTTTAAAAGAGTCTGTTCTAATTTTCCTGCTTTGTGCAGTGCTGTAGTCTCGTCAGCTCAGTCGTCTTAGCCCCAGTCTGTCCTGGACTTTATCGTTGTTTTAATCCCATTGTATATTTGATATCCCATCCGCTAATTACTTCCTACTGTTCACGTAAACAACTTCTTGATGGGTTATTCGTCAATCTGTTTTGTTCCCTGATTTATGTTGGCAACTTACGGAAACAATTGTTTTCGAGACGGGGCTTTACCAAGAACAACATTCGTGAGAAACCAATTAGGCCAATAATACTTCCAAGGTCTTTCGTCGATCGAGTTATTGGTGTTTTGAAAATGTTCAGATCTTTAAAAATGTTCAGTGCTTTGAAAATGTTTAGTAATGAATGATGTGCAAGGTGTTTGGTGTTTTCAACGCTGTGTGCTTAACTGAGAATATCACCGCGATTGCGTATTAATTCGAGAAGAAACCCTCGCATGACAAATCGCCTTATTGTACAGTAGCTCAAAGAACGTCGATAAAACCCATGACATATTAAGGGTGGAGACGATTTACTTGGCGAACCTCAAAACACAAAGCAGAAAAATTATAATATACTTTCGCAAAGTATAAATAATACAATGTCGTTATGTGAACGCACTGCTCGATCAATATTAAAAAAATAACAACTTGCATTATCCGTACACGAGTAGATCACTCTATGGAGGTCCTTTGCTGTTACGTAACTTCGCAGCAGCGCCGAATATGATAAATTGAACTTTTTCCACCTTTCACATACAAGGTCAAGACCATTTTTAAGGGCCAAAAAAATTAATTAAGAATATCTCGGTGGGTATAATTATAGGAGCTTTTTCTTACACCCTGCATCGTGGATGCCTATTATTATCCGCGAAACGGGTGTGTTTACATTGATAAAAAAGCTATTAATCTTATCGGTTGGCAGCCTGATCGCTTTAAATGGACGCCCGCTTCTGCCCACGCCTTCCTTTTTGGTGCAGCTTTATCTGGACGGCGGCGAAAGAGTGCTAACCCTCTGCAATGTAGATTACATAGACCCACATAGTCTGCTAGAACCATTTGAGCAACCGCTGTGGTGCGGCGATCCCGGTGTTCGATTCCCGGGTCGGGTTCTCGATTATTCGATCCCAGGGTTCTGGTAAAAATGTGCAATTCTACAAATGCTCAAGCTTTCAGAGGGGTACAGAATATCTTGCGGTGGATGACAAACGATGATGTGTGATGACGAACATTGATTACCAATGAAAATAAATTGGTAGTATGCAGAGTTGTGTTGGAACGAAACGGAAAAGTTCCGTTCCTAGGACCGCGTTCCTTTTCTGAGGAACTTTAGAACGCCTAGGTTACTTTTTTCCTAGGACGGAACGTTTGGAAAACGGTTTCGTTGTTTTATATTCGTTAGTTTTATTTTGTGATAAACCTTAAACTACTTGATATATCATACCATTATTTAAATGTTTAGATAAAAAAATTATTGCTTTCGCATTCACAGCTCACGGGATAAAAATTCCATTTACAAATGGAATTGTTGAGATAAATGCAAATTTAGATATTTGTATCAGTTAAAAAATGGCTCAAGGAAAGGTTAGGTTCCATTCAATTTCTGAGGGAACTGGAAGTGGAACGGGTTTGTTTTTAAAAGGAACGAACCCAACCCTGGTCATTTGTGCAAGCAATTTTAACAATGATCATGAATTTAGTCATTAAAAATGTGCTGCATGCAAGGGCCACATTAACCTTCAATGGACGCGTCAATCGCTCTGTAGCACAAAAAAAACCCAGCGCTTGTGTTCTTTTGCATTAAGGCGTATTCGCTAAAAATATGTAATTGTGTGAATTGTTTAATTATGACTGTACAAATTTGTAAAGCATTTGGTGAGCTCAGTTTGTTGCCCAAACGTTTACTTTTTTATCGGTCTTCCGCATCTATTTCTATTTCTATCACCATCTGGGACATGTTTCCAAAGGCGTGCAACTGCTAGTTATCATTATGTTGGACCCGAAAAGAAACGCCACTGTTGGCACGAATGCTTAATTAAGAAACCACGATGGTCGAAATAAGATTTGCGAGCGAGTTTTTTTTATGCCAAACAATTGTGCGATTATGCGATGATCTCACGATTGCGTAATCGCTGCTGAAGAACTTCCGCGTAGCTTATGAGTTGTTTTTCTATTTTCAATTTTTTTTATTTTTTTTTTTATATTCCTGCAGCCGCAGTTTTCGGAAAACAATTTTCGATAAGCAATTAGGGAAGGCGATTCCGCGCAACGACTAAACAGGCAAGCCGAACTAATATTTGTTGATTGGTCGAAGAGGACCTTCCCGCAGTGAAACGGAACGAAAAAGTTCCATTCCTAGGAACGGGTTCTCTTTCTGAGAAACTTTGGAACGCCTAGGTTCCATTCCTAGAAAGTAACGCTTGGTACGTTATTTTCCCCCTTTTATCCAGGAACTGTGGCGGTCGTTCCTTTTACTGTATGAAGAGCATGTGAATAATGAAAATTTATATATTAAATATCACACGTATAATATCACATGTCTATATATACGAACGTATTTTTAAAACTTGAAATTAAAAAAATATATGCATGTTTACAGTATAATATACAAACGTATTTTTAAAATTTCCAATTAAAAAAAAAATGGTTGCGTTAAAAAATTGTTTCGATAAATGGATGTTAAATATTTAGATCCGTTCGGAAAGAAATTTTTTTCGTATTTTTATTTTCACTTTTCTATTCAAAGAACTTTTCTATTGAAGGAACCGAAAAGTTTCAGGTAGTCCATTTGCAAAGAAACTCGGAACGGTTAGATGCCTTCAATTTATGTAGAAACTGGAACGGGTTTGTTTTTTCATTAGAGTTTCGAGAACTGGAACGGGTTTCTTTTTTAAACAAACTAGCTAATCGGTGTTTATATGCGGGGGACGAAATCACGAGACGGGTCGAACCGTGACTTCACCTTCAAAGTAGGGATGGGGTGAAGGGGCGGTGCTTCCAAACTGATAAGGAAAATTCTGGCGTGTTGTCAGTCAAATGGCAAACTCACGAAATGCCTGCGAATTTTGACCAACCAGTGCGATACACGCCAACATTTTCGCGCAGGCCTACCGATAAATTCATCTATGCAGTGCAAATATGAATACCCAACAGCATTTTGTAAAATGGGGACGCTTCAATGTACAGTGCTTACTGTCGAAGTGCCCATGAAAAAATACCTCGGTATCGAATAAACAAAGAGCCAAAACAAGAACATTTCGAGTAGGCATACCGATAAATTCAAATATGCAGGTTAACTATCGGCAATGTCCTTTAAGATCAGTTACCGCAAATGTCCATTTGATGTCATCATGAACATAATCACTAATTATTTTGTACATTACACAACTCGACAACTTTATTTTTTTTAATTGAAGGAACGGAAAAGGAACGGAGAAGTTCCTTTTGAAAAGGAACTAGAAATGGCCAGGTTCCTTTTATCTTCGGAACTGGAACGGGTTCCTTTTTTCATGGGAACTGGAACGGGTTCCTTTTTTCATGGGAACTGGAACGGGTTTCTTTTGAAAAGGAACGAACCCAAAACTGTCAATTGCGGTGAGATTGCCACCTAACATTCATTGCTCATGGTTAGGTGAAACGATGAAACAAAAAACTAAAGTCACCTCCTTCCTTTGATTTATTCAGTTCTAGGATGCCTTTTCGAGGGATCGTTTCATCCGAAACATCAACTCCCCCATAAATCTGGCATTTGCCTCTCCGGCCCGGACTCACGGTGTTTGGGCACATTGCCAAACTGATGAGCCGCGAAGCTCTTTTCTCTTCCACGAAAAACATGAAAAGCGCTCATTCGAGGGAAAATGCTTTGAGTACCTGGTGCGAGACAGGCTGTGGCCGGAACCTCAAAACACAGCAACCAAATCTTTGGCCAACGGCGCCCTCTGTTGTAATAAGACTGCAACTCGGATTCCGTATTTGCAAGCCCGTAACTGCTAGTGGGATTTGCAAAGGCTCAAAAAGTGTTCCCAATTCCAAAACGGAATTCGAATATATATATTTTTTTAAATCACCGTTATGCCTAGTGCACTACAGGATTACTGCACTCTCGTGTCTCCATGGAGATATGTGAGGGGCAGGGAAGGGATGGGAAGTGGATTGGCAGCTGGAATAGCCAGTCTGCAGGATCCACCCCTAAGCTCTAGACTCCCTAACGGAAGCTCAGGGGTGACGCCAGTACCACCGGATCGGTTTATAACAGAATATAAAATTTTCTACTTCCAAATTAGAATGTCGAAGGGCGATAAAATTATTTTCACCCATATGAGGAATGGTTTCATGAAATTGTGCTCGAGTTGTGAGATTGATAATGCCGATGAACTCGATGCGCCCATAGCGAACATAAAATCGGTTTATGTCAAAATTTTCCATATTTTACGACCAACGACGATTTTGCGAATATGTTTTGATATTATCTACTGTTAAAGCCTCATGCTTGCTGTCAGTTGTGGACGTATGTCGTTATACAAGTACCTGAAGACAAATATATTTTGATCCATTTATTGTTGAGCTACATACACACAAAAAATGTCGAAGTATTTATTTTCATTTTTACTGTGGACTTATCCACGGCAACTACAATGTGTGAAGTATGCGACAAAGTAATGAGGTAAAATTTTATTTATTTTTTATTTTTGAAAATGTATGGTATTTTCCTAAACAAAAACTTCACGAAATTCAATGCACAAAATTATCTTGAAATAAAAAATCATTAACTGGTGGCACTACCTGGTGGTTCGAATGTTCACAATCTGCCAGCGCGTGTTTTTATGTGCCGTGTCTGCGCATGCGCATCGTTGATCCCCTTCGCCCATCCTCACCCCCATCCAACCAATCGGGTCGTTCGGCACGAGTCCAAAACACCCCTGGAGTAAAACCGCCTCTCAATTCCATCGACGGTAATAATAGAGAATATATAATGTTATAACTCGCCGCCGAAACTCATTAGAATTGCAAATCTGCTGTTTCTCCCTCCTCCCCTCATCACCGCGGCCATTTCGTAGACAATCTAGCTAGCCGAGTTGTCAGCCGAGGCCGCCAGGTGGACTTCTAAATAACGCCCGCCCCGGGCAATTAAACTAGCATCAACACTTAATGGCGAGTGCGAGCCACATTTTGATGCTCTCTGGTCTGCAAGGCTTGCGTAAAATGGAAGGCCCGGTTGCAGAAGTTGGCCAGTAGATGGAGCAACCGTACAGTGTAACCATTACTATTGTTCTGCGAATGCTTTAGATCGTCGTTTCCCAAACTGTGGTTCGCGGCCACTCCTGGAAATAAAATAAATAATTAAACGCCTTTAACTTGTATTAAACGGGGCTCCGTTATTAAAATTTGTAGCCTTTAAGTGGCTCCGCCATTGAAATTGGTTCTAAAAAGGTCTCTGCGAGCCAAAAAGTTTGGATTAGATGTATTAGATTAACTTTACGTATATTGCGTATAAAAAAATACGGCTAAGTTACACGTTCAAGACATGAGCGACCTGAATTAGTCTCACCTGATTAGTCACTTCATGTTATGTTTTTGGTTAGGTAAGTCAGTTTCACTACGCACCCCACTCGACACCGTATTTTCAGGTCGCTCATGTCTTGAACGTGTAACTTAGCCAGACTCAGAAAACGATTTGCATGTATATTTTGACGTATCCAAGCAGAAAAATTTGTGCGTTTTCTACGCATACATAAGTTTGGATTAC
The DNA here is from genome assembly GCA_033995665.1 of Melogona broelemanni. Classification (NCBI taxonomy): domain Eukaryota; kingdom Metazoa; phylum Arthropoda; class Diplopoda; order Chordeumatida; family Chordeumatidae; genus Melogona; species Melogona broelemanni. The sequence goes on from JAUJYS010000568.1 coordinate 5,781, forward strand.
ATAGACTCAACTGAAGAATACAGATGGAGGGGTACAAAATCTCCTGCAGTAATATTCACTGCAGTGAGGGGAATTTCCCCCATAAAAATATACACTACAGTGATCAAGAATAGCAATCCATCATTTGTTACCCTGTAGGTGTGCTGTAAGGCCGGAATATTTAAGTACAATTTGTAAGCAATTACGACGTCACACCGGCCAAAAACATCAACTGTCCTTATTAAGATGTTCGGCAACATGCAAAGAGGTGGCGTACTGGCGCGAAAAAATTCAAGTGCGTTTGTTCGGCGGCGAAAAAAATGTCCCTGCACACCACAGTCGGTCAACAAGGGCAAGGACACCAACTGAATTTTAAATAAATATGGTCGCCCCCAACATCGTTCAGTCAGTTTAAGGCGTTACAGAATAGGGTTGACGGAAACGTGTAATACTGAGTCTACTCATATCACCTTTATTCGTTTTTCTTTATCGCTTTCGCTGCCAGTGGGACACCGCTGTTTAATAATACTTGGACATTGATGTCTCCCGCTGCTGGTCAAAAGAACAGTTTTTTTTGGCAATTTTATTGAAACAAAGGCTTATGCTTATTAGAAAATGTTATTGGAAAAAACTTGATTAATTTGAAAAATTTATTTTTTTGATTATTTGAAATTATCATATATTAATTCATTTTATGAAAATATAATTTAAAAAATGTTTGCAACAAAAGTTAACTGCTTATCAACTTTAGTATGAATAACGCGTTTAAATTAATTAATTAAATAATTTAATTAATTAAATTAGACGTTTTAATGTCATTTCGATAGGTTTTTCTAATTATTATTAATGAAAAATATATATATATGGCTATTCTTCGCCGTACTCAAACTAAACCATTGCGCAATTCCTAAAGTTGGTCACGTTAACGTATGCGTAGGCGTTATAGATACGAGCTTTCGCAGACCCTATCCCACTTAGGACTACTTTACGTGCACGATGCGTGTTAGGTGTCCGGTGGGCGTCAAATAGTAAAAAATGGAGATAAACAAACATCAGGGGGCGGACGAATGTCAAGATGCAGCGGCATCTACCACAAGTGCACACGAAAAATAATAAAACGTAATGGGCTGACTTCGTAAAAATATGTTAGTGGGCATAACGCGCGGTCATCCACTGCGCAATAAATATCGAGCGATCTTCGACAATAAAATTGCGAGAAAACATTGCGCAACCACCACCACCACCATAATGCCAAAAATTTCCAGTTTCCCAATTTTTTTGCCAGAAACGCAGGGGCGGACTGGCTATCCTAGGGTCCAGTCGGGAGCTAAATCCTAATCCAAACCTAATCTAAAAAAGTGCTTGAGGTGATTCATATATTGATACAATCGTTTTGTAAAATGATTGAGAAAAATCAATTTTTCCCCAATTTTTTAGAATTCAAGGCATCCTAGCGTCATGCTCGAAACAACCCATTTTTTTCTGTTTATAGTTAAAATATAGGTATGCCCAAATACATGAATATACCCAAATATATATGTATCCCAAACCTAATCCTCAGGTGTCCAGTCGGGAATCCCCGACCTCCCGATCGGGCTAGTCCGCCCCTGCGCTAACCACTAAGCCACAAGCCTCCTCAAAGGTAAAATGGGCCAGTTCGTAGAACGGGCTTTTTTATTTTTCCACACAGCCTATCTCCCCTACAGGCGAGTGGTGACGCTCCATCAGTTTCCAGGCTTTTTGGATCGCGCGGCCGGACCACGCCCTTTCGGCGTTCCCGTTCCCGCGCGACGTTACGCCGCGGATTCACGAACGCGCGCGCGGCTGTGGAATTGTGTGTTAGCGGAACAGGCCGCCGTCGCGCCACTTCATTCCAGTTTCAATGGAAATGTCATCCAGCCCGCCCCAAAAATAAAAAAGACAACATAATAATAATAATAATAATCCGCCGTGCCTGGCGAGGCCCGGTGAACCGGTTCGCGCTTGCGTGGCGGGCCGGATTGAGATTTGGGTTGGGGGGAAGGATGACCCCAACCCAGAAACTTACCGTACCAAAGGTCAATAGTGTCGAATTCTAGATTAGTGCGCATGTCCGTGGATAATTGGAAATGACGTCACATGGTATGAGTGACGTTCAAAATTAAATTAATTTCTATATTGAATATTCATATGAATTTGTACCTGTATATTATACATACTTATTTAAATTTGTTTGGATAAAGTGTAGTGCACTCGTATAAAGTTTGAGATTGGGAACCGCTCGTCCCGTTTACGTCCGAGTTATGAGGCTTTAGTCCAGATCTGAGTGGTATTTTTATTTTTTAAAATATATTTGTCATTTTCTACTTTTTATTTTTTTTCTGTTATTCAGTTTTTTGAGCCTTAAAAGTTTTGTTTATCCCTTTCCATTCCGTTGCTGCACTATCTCAAACTTCACCACTCTTAAGACAATACTTCGAATTCGGGCTGCACGTTCGCCATTACGTTTGTCGTTTCTCCAACTAGATGGCGTTGGTGGCTTGTTTACTTAACGGGCGCGTGCTCTTTCAGCAGGTGATGTGCATCGCAGCGAATCACTCTTGTCGGGTGGAGAGGGGAGTGTTAGGGGTGTGTTTGAGAGTTCTATCGACCGTCTCCCTTTGATCTATCCGCTCGGGATATCCTACTAAGTCCCCCTCGTTTCCAAAGATTCGTATGTATTTTTCGAATGAAATGATTAGACATTGTATTCGATACTTCCAATGTTCTTCTTGAAGCTTCGTAGTTTAAAAATAAACCCGTTCCTGTTCCCGTTGCTCTTATGACAATAGGAACCAGTTCTGTTTCCAGTTCCAAGCGTTCCTTCCTAAGAAAAGGAACCTTGGCGTGGCAAAACGCCTCCGAAAAGGAACCAGTTCCGAGGAACGGAACTTTTCCGTTCCCAACACAGGACAAAAGATGGCGCTTCGTGTAGTCGAATTGCCAGTAATATTCTTGGACAATTAAAAAGAACAAATAAAAAAATTCTAAAAATATGAATGAAAAGTAAAGGGAACGAAATGGCTAATCCTGAAACATTTAGTAAAAGTTTCCTTAAACAGTATATGTTTAATCGAAATATTGATACGTAATTGGGTTTTCAGTACCTAAATATCCGGGTTGCCCACGCTATGCGTCAGTGTGTGTTGGTTTAGTGATTATTAAAAATTAAAACCGCGTCTAATAGACAGATGCAATATGACGTGCTGTCTATACTGTATAATAGACAGCTAAATAGCGCCGGCCAGTAACATCGTATGTTAATAGGTCTTTTGCGCTTGCATAATGCATGAGCCCAGTCCATTACCACCAACGCCATCATCTATATCACTATATGGGAACCATTTGGCAAACGGCGTTTTCACATTGTATCTATCGCGGGAAGCGTTTGTACTGCGCATTTCGAAGCAAACGACAATTGAAATACAAAAAAAAAATGTCACAAAATGCTCATCAACTTTGATTAAATGCTAAAAACCCAGCTATGCCGATATGTCGAAGAATTGGCACGATTATTACTGAAACATTACAATCCAAACACTATATTTGCGAAAATCGAAGCATTTTCAAAGCATAGTACCCTTTCCCAGGGCATTGTTGGGTAAGAGCGGAACGAAAACGTTCCTTTCCTAGGAACTGGCTCCTTTTTTGAGAAACTTGGGAACGCCTAGGTAATTTTCCCAGGAAATAACGTTAGGAACGGTAAATTGTTTTACGGAACTGGAACGGAGGTTCATTTTCTGTGGATAGGATTCCTTTTGCCAAAACTTTCAATTTTCTACGAGGAAATTTTCCAAAATGTGTACAGCAGCACGTCATAAGTTGCTAACAGAAGTTGCTAAAGATTTGTATCTGTGTCCACAGATCGATAATGTCCTTTAGATCAGCTCCTGCCAGTGTCCATTTGGCGTCATCGTAAGTGTAATCACCATTTTTTGGGACCATTACACCAGTCGACATTTTTTTTAAATATTTTATAATCAAAAGAACGGAAAAGGAACGGAAAAGTGCTAAGTTCTTTTTGAAAAGGAACTAGGAACGGCCAGGTTCATTTTATCAATAATTTCAGTAGGAACTGGAATAATGACAGGTTCCAGTTTTATGGTAGGATCGGGAACTGGAACGGTTTCCTTTACAAAAGGAACGAACCCAACACTGTCCCAGGTTCGTGTTGCCGTCTATGTTACACGAAGCACTGGACTCCAGCATCAAAGTTCGAAGAGAAATTAGTTTTAGGAGTTACATTTTTGTTAGCTTGATCCTATATGATGCTTTTATTGAGTGTTCTATGCGCGAACCTCGAATTGGGGCGACTCAACTTAAGTGGATTCGTTCCCGAAACGTACTCGGATGTCTGCGTTTGTCGGCCAAGTACATTTTCGAACGTGACGAATGACGAAATCGACATTGGCGTGTGACAGCGGCGCTCCGCCGCGCTCCAAAATATGGTTGCCATTAAAAGGGGCGCACAAAAATTCCATCTAGCCTTTGCTCGCGGTTCTGTTTGCGATTCCATGGCTAGGAAAAAAGGCTTGCCCGTGAATTGAAGCCCGTAACAGCCGGTGCACTAGGCGTCTTCATTCACCGCCGCCACCTAGTGATTGTTTCGCTAATGTTTTCAGGTGTTGTTTGAAATATAGGTGGCGCCACATTAGAAAATGCCATAGTGGGGTCCGTTCGTTATGAAAAGGAACATTTCCTCCATAAAAGGAAAGGAATTGGACAAATACATTTCTCGATTGTTTAAGGTTATGCCTGCAATCGTTACAGTATATTTATTTATGTTCATTGTTCCTTCGATTTCTAAATAAACAGTTCGGTACGGCTGTCATTTAATTTTTTACGGTATTTCCGAACTAATAATTGTAAATATATTTTCCGACTAATTCCTCGTGAATTTCAAAAGCTTCAAGTGTTTTTAGCCGTAAAAATAAATAATCCTTCGCAGTTCTTCGAGCGTGTCGCGTTTTTCAATTATATCTAAAGGAACGTCAGACGTTCTTAAAGGTTGCTCAGAAATAGCACAAAGGACGTTCCAACGTGCCAACGTTCCAACGATCCTCAGATAAGGAACGAGACGTTCATTTGCCGTTCCTACCCCGCACTGGAAAATACGTGTTTGATCAATTTTGCAGTCATTCTGTTCCTTAAAAAAATCGTGTACAGTTTTTAAATCAGTTTGAGCAGCTGTGCACTTCTGAAATACAATCAGCACATTTGTGGGGTCATCTAGTGAGCCAGCAACCAAACAACATTTATCGTGATTCCAACACTAGGTGGCGCTCGAATATGAAAACGCTTATTGCAAGCATTATCCGTAGTTCGATCTGTTGTGAACGTCTGAGTTGCCGGAAGTTTAGACTAAAACGGCCACAAACGTCACGTCATGGATCGTAAATGTCTGCGTGTAAAAAGGCGTCATCATCGCCTAAGCAGCTAGTTCCTCAATAAATTGGTCTTTTGCCAATTTGGTGACTGAAAAAAGACTTTTTTGTATGCTCCATTTGGGCCTCGACATCAATAGAATTGTAGTCTGGAAGACTCGAACTCAACTATTTCGCATGTTCATTCAAACGATTTCAATCGTGTTCTTCGACCAGTTGAAATAGGTTCTCATTCATTTGAAAGTTAATTCGACATACTTACTACGTAGTTTTGTCTAAAAGAAATCAATCATTCATCTTTAAAAGACATGTGTTGAGACGCATGCGTTGGTTAACAAAAACAGTACACAAATAAAAAAAAAAGAATCTTGTTTCTGACGTGTTGGAATTGCTTTCTCTCCGTACATAGATTTGTTAACACTTGTTTTTTAAGGGAACATAATTCTCTACGTGAAACCGAAATAATAAAAATCATCGACTAAATCAAAAAGGAAAATGTATTTGTGTTGACGCTTTTACTTTTGTTGAAAAAATAAATGTGATGTTTTCGAAAGGCAGAGGCGAGAGGAAAGGATAAAGAAGATACCCTGGTAAAAAGGTTTTCAGTTAGCAGATGCGAAGAGGATAAGATGTCCGCCGTTAAGATTTATTGGTTGTTCTTGGCGAGTTTAGACGTCGTGTTAGATAGAGAAAGACAAAAAAAAAAAAAACGAACATCTTCGATGAAATATACGGTCGAACTTTTACAGTCTAGGAATTTGCGATGCGTGCAATGGAATACTATAACAGCAAACAACAACAAAAGGGGAAGTGTATTCTGTTCTATATATATTTATATAACGTGTTAGCCGTTAGGCGTTGAAGTACATGAACGGCCTCCAAATCCTCCAGAGACCCAATTTTATTTTTTAATGGTGGTTACAATTTGTTTCCTCAAATATTTTCCGTAACAAGCATGTCTGGTTGTTTTGGCTCAATCTGATCGTTGTTTCACCATGGTGTGTGTGATGTCTGTCTTCTTATGACCTTTAAGATAAAATGTGAGGCGTTCGGGTAACCCCCCTCAGCGGTAATAATTGGAATCAATAAAAAAACATCAAAACAAATAGTACTGGTAGTTTTCTTCTTATGTATTTGATTTTAACGCAATAGAAAACAAAAATCTGTATAATTAATTAACGCGATTGAAAACATAGTAAACACAGCAGAATTTCAAACATCACTGAGTAATTTATTTTTAGCTTTTTAAGTTAATTGTTTTTCTGGTAAATTTTCAAACAAAAGTACGACTCGTAAGGGATGCGGTGAAAAATGCTTTTGTTGAAAGTAAAATAAAATATCATTTAAAAACAAGGCCAAATAATTCTTGGGAATCCTCGGAGATATTAATTCGAAAGCTCGGGTCTTCACTGTAATTTTACGTAGTATAATAAAATGCATACTTCATACATGCATTAATAACACCCCCCTCCCAAGTATTCAATGTATGTTTGACGGATGTTCTATGTTCTACGTTCGGCTGTCATGATAACATAATAACATGCCGTCACAAATGTCAGGCGATTTTAAAATAGTGAGATTTTTCATTTTTCCTCATGGTGCAAGGAGGATTTTGTAGAGAAGACAGGGAGAGAAAAAAAAAGATAAAAAATAGAAACTACTCATCTTGAAACTCTTAATCAGTAGACTGCCAAGATGCCATCAGTCATTCTGTATTTTCATGTTCCAGACAGCCAAGATATAATTAACAGAGGCGCCGCCATTTTATCCTTGTTCAGCTCATTTCGAGTTATTCGTGCGCGGGGACAAAAAAAAATCGGTAATGGTTTTTGGCTGTCAATGGAGCAGTAGGTCGTTCAATATATATGTTCTCTTTGATCTAAAAACAAACGCTCTATATTTTCCTTCCGGAAAGAAAAAACAATGTTGTAAGTATTGTTGTACAGTTCCCATTGTTGTAAGATACACTTACGTCAAAACTCAAACGCGACTTTTCAATTATAAACACCAGCCTTTCCAGTTGGATTAACACGGTTTTAACAATTTGAAGCGCAAGTGGCGCTGTTGTCAAAAAGACGATTGCAATGACCTGAAAGTTCGTCGCGTTTACAGTAATTAGTATTTTACACTCTGGCTATGAAGTTTATCTCCCACCAACTAAATGCGCAGAAAGTACGTCTGAATTGCCCTCAGAATTGCCTGCTAATCTAGAAATGCAGTCCAAAGTGAGGCATGTGACATCACAAGACACCCTTTGTAAGCTTTCTCAAGGACGTAAAGGTTGCCAAAATTAGATCGTAATTTAAGGCCAATGTGATAGAAGATTTGTCAGTCTAATTTTGTTTTTTGGGAAAAGGGACAAAGCACATTTTAACCGTACATTTTAAGGCACAAAGTTTGTTAACAAATTTAGAATTGAGACAAAGAGTTGCCCTTTCGTTATTTTGGGTAGCTCTTTTGGTAAGTCTTTTTTTTTTGGGGACGAAAAAAAATTATGAAAAAAGTAATTTGCTTGTATGTAGTTCGTCTCTCGAGTCCTCGAGCTGGCTGCCACTTAACATTTGCTATTAGTTAAATAAATAAACATAGAGAACTTCATGTACTAAACGCTTAGTGATTCTAAAAGTAACAAAACTATCAAATATATTCTGGGAACCTGCTCTAACTGCAGACAGTTTGTTCCAGGAGTGCCGAATGATGCATTGGTTAGCACGACGGATCACCAACATAAGAAAAAAACAAAAGGAAATTCGAAGACAAAATATGAGTTGGACATACTAGCAATCTTCACAATAATCCAGATGGTAAAATTGAACGTTTAATTGTTTATAAGCACATAACACACAAAATGACGAGGTTCACATAAGGAAAATCGCCGAACCGGAACGATGAAGATGAACGAGATTGCGACGGAATATGCAAAATATTAATTTGAAGAGAAAAACGTGATAGTTTCATTTCTTGAGATAAAAAATATAATTAATTATATTTAAATGTTCAAGAAATGGTTCATAAGATAAGATAAGAGTGAAAATTATTAGTTCCTTTCTAGAAATAGGAACGAGGACGTTCCAACGTTCTTTAGAAAATGAACGAATTCCTTGAAACGAGACGTTCCTTTGCCGTTCCTACTCAACACAGGAATCTAACGACGAAGTTGAATTTGCAGATCACACATTTTAAATCCTGAATGCAAGGTTGCGCGCAGCACAGATCGCTAACCACTGCGGTAGTGTCAAGCCCGGATCTCTCTCCATGCAATACTTTCATGGCGCTTCTTTTTTTTTTTTTGCGTGGGGCAGTGATGACCTGTCCATCAAAATATCTATTGTAAAAATGTGCTCGTCACATGCCATGCGCACTTCTCTAGAAAAAGAATTGCCGTCCCGCCGATCGTCCCGGCTCGCTGGCTGTCACGTACAGTACGGTTATAGCTGTACAACCTCGCTGCATCAGCGCTATACACGTGCAATATGTATGAGGCCAGCCAGACACGGGGGGCGATCGAAAGGTATATTCTGAAGTTTTAAAATCTACAACAAAATCACTTTAAAAAAAAATGACTCTTAATTAGTTTTTATTTTTGAGTGGCCCTTCTTTCCGGCTTCGCCCGGTTAATTAATACGGATAGTCGAGACAAATAATTTTCAAAGTGTTTTCAAAATAATAAATTTAGTCATTTCTCCGTGCTTTTTCTTACTGCCAAAAATAAATTGAATTTTTTTAGATATATTTTTAATCTTCTCGTAATGGGTTTTTAAACAAGGTTTTTAAACAAGGAGTTAAGGCTATAGTTGTATACCGTGTAAATCCGAATTCAACTTTTCGAGTGTCCACTTCTCCGCTGTACACGCACACTCATTAAATTACAGTTTATGGTTGAAATTTACCAATTGTCAATGTTGCTTTATGCGTTAAGTTAATCGTAAGGTATTTGAAATAACAATTGCAATCACAATATATACCCGCAAGAAGCCCCTTTGGGTGCCTATGGCGGGAGTCAAGAGACCGGTTAATGACAAGGATGAGATTCACGAAAGTAGTACACAAATCTACCACGAATGATCACAAGCATGGGCCTCATAACATTATCCGTGAAGCAGATTATTATTCAGTATAAATCATGTACAGTACGCGGTATATCCATATCAGACAATATACGTATCACAATGTCGTCTAGGATAAAAAACAAAGAACAACGATAAAACCCAGGACAGGCTCGGGGTGAAGACGACTGAAGAGAAAGATGCGATTGTCCTATTTTAACAAGCTATGATGTCAATAGAACACCAAATACGCCAAATACCAATACGCCATTACGCTCTGTACTTTTCGGAAGTCCCTGTTTACACCGGAGCTCCAGAACCTCGCGGATTGACCTTAACGGATTGATATGAATGCTACTCAAAATTGGGAGCAGGGGATTTTGCTTCGTCCTCGGTCTATTACAAATTGACAAGCAGCTTTCGATCGGCCTTCTTATCATAGAAAAATTGAATTCAACCCATTTTATTCGTTTTTCAAAGCAATATTCTACTGGGATTTTATTTTCTTTCGGCTGGCAGCCTATCGATTTGTCAGGTAGCTCCATCTATTTGGCCGAAATATCAAAGCCAGGCAAATGGCTGATAATTCAATTATTTCTATAATATTGACCTACATTGCCTACAAAATTCTGTAACGGCTACCTAAACATTAAATACAAAAGGTGTACCATGTCAGGGAAACAGGAAATCGCATGAAATGGTGAAGTCACCTAGACATCAACGGCTGTGAGACACTTGTGTTGGACGGCCGCGGGTTTTGTCACGGGAATTTAAAAATGGCGTTCATTTTTGTCAGATTTGGCAGGCTCACCGCTAGAGTTAGAGGACGACACACACTATCACGCGTTAAGCTTAAAAAAAATTAAACCATTTATTTAATTTAAGCAAGAGCACAATTTTAAAGGAACACAAACAGCACAATTTTAAAGGCTCATGTATATATATACCAGGAATTAATTTTATTTCACAAGAAATCATTTGACAAAAAAAAAAGTTCCATTTTACGCATATAGCACGCCTATTGTAATGACTAAACAAAATACATACGTCACGCACGTGTACGTATTGGCAATTAAAAAAAGGAAGGTCTGGCCAACATTTTGATTGAAATTCCATTCAATTTGATCCACGTCGTCCAATTTTAATTTGAAAATTTGGTTCACCGCCATTTTTCTTGTACGTCCGTACATACTGTATACCTGCCGGTCGATCGTAATAGGAATTAACCTTGCACGCGCGCAGGTAGGTGGGTAGTTTGATCTATTGTGTAGGTGGCGCTGACGTAGCAGCAGCAGCAGCACCGACATTGTGATATCGAAGAGCGGCACGGCTATCTTTCCCCCTCCCCTCTCTTTTGTTGTCACAGTGTATGTGTGTGAAGGTGTGTTGTGTAGAGAGCGCGATTTTTCGTACCGCGTGTTTGCACGTGTGAAAGCTATCGGCCCGACAGACGCGCGTGCCGCTTCATCGGAAAGCGAGCGCTCTCCGCGCGCGGAATCGAGCGGGAAATCGTAAATCCCTCTTTTTTGGCGGGACTTTTTTTTCTTCTCTCGTTGTTGTTCATCCGCCCTGTCCGTCGCGTACGGGGAACGTCATTTTTTTTTATCGCTCGCTCACTCCCCAAAAAATCCGAATTTGGCGCGCGCCTAATTTTTTTTTTTGTCTCGTTGTTGGTTTTGGTGGCTGGAACTAACCGAAAAATCTGCGCGCGCGTATCTTGAAACATCGGGTTGCAATGGTGGCTCAAACTTTCGCGTTTCGCCCGTAGCAATCAATGCGTGCGGCGATGTTTTGGCTTTGCGTGCCTCAGTCCTGACCGGGTCTCTATTTCCGACCGAAGGGGAATTAACTTCGCGCGCGTAGACCGAGCGCCCATTTTTAACGAACTGTAATTTCCAGCGCGCGCGGCGAGCTACAATTCAACGTGCAGGGTTAGACTAACAGTAGTTGATTCCTGAAGACTTTGGTGGGTTCGGCCGCAACTTTTATCCTTTCCGTTTGTGTTTATCTCCACCCACGAGGAGCCACTTCCTAGTTTTAACCGATTACAAATTTTTTTTCGAATAACCAGAATCATATTTTTTGATGTCCATTATTTATTTTTATTGAATCACGACCGAAAAAAACAACATTCTGGTGATACTGCAGTTAAAACATCTGTGTTTAAGAGGCAGCAAAAATTGTGATACACCGACTTTTAACCTATCCAGCGCTCACCGAAATCGTTTCGAAAACGACGGTTTTGTATTTGGAGCGCTCCTTTCTCTTCTGCGTCGACATTTCAAACTCAGCCGTCGTCGTTCCGATTGTTCGCTATCGATTGGTGATTGTCGATCGATGCGAATCGATACGCGATAATCGGGACATTCAGGAAGTGCGCGAATACATATACACCGATTCGTCAACGATATTTGAAAATAACAAACGACACTAATCGACTCTCGACTCTTGTGATATATTTCCAACCGACGTTCTTTCCATATTTGGGACCAAAGAGTAAGTGGAAATAAATTGAATAATATATTTTCTGTGCGCGTGAAGAAAAAAAAAAGTGTTCGTAAGATTTCGACGTCCAATCTTACATGTGTAGAAATTTGCCAGTTATTTTGTTTTCAATCTTTGCTTTTTTTAAGTCTTAAAGCATTGTTCTTTTCCCATCTTCTTTACAAGTTTATGTTATGATGCTAATTAAATTGGATAAAGTTGATTAATAATATTGTTAAATAACACTAAAACTGAACATTGAGAGAAATAGTTTCGAAAAAGTTTTATCTCATAACAAAGTTTGCATTTCGTAGCAGAGCCATCTGCATTAATTGTTGACTCAAGTTTACCATTTCGTGTTTCTAAAGCGAATTGAATCACACATTTTATTCGATTATGTATATACACATTTCTCCACATATCCATTCCAGACAGTATAACTAACCAATAATCAAATTTGTTTGGAAAATATCCAATGTTCGGTATCAAATTGCCCAATTTTGGTGTACTTTGTACAATTGCATTTTGTCTAACGGATTAAATTTCGTTAAGTTTCATGTGTGGGCGTTTATATGCATTGAATACTATATGGTTTCATTTTATTACACGGCGGGTAAAAGTTACACACTTCAGATTTAGATTTTGTGTGCTCAAGTTTTATGATGCGAATAACAAGTTATCTTGTTGAGAATGAGTCACACCTTTTGCGAATAACGACAAGATACATGTATGTTCACAGTAACCTATAAACACACTGCGCCAATTGGAATGCTAGCTACAGTGTTTTGTGTTTAGAAATTTATACAAATGTAATTTAAAAAAATGAAAATGACTGTATTCAAAGCAAGCCAATTCAAGGTGACCGGGGAAGGAGGAGAGGGGAACTGGGAAAAGGACAAGTTAATGTGAGGCTTCTTGAGTGCGAAAATGAGTCAGGTATCCCGCGCACAATGCCTTTCGAACGGAACAGAAACACTGAACGTAATGTTTGCTATCACGAAGCACACAACACCCATGATCGCTGGTTCAATTCTCGACCAAGACCACCGAATTTTTTCGGGAGAAATTCGCGCATATGGCTTATTTTGGAATGAAAGCAAAGCCAGGAGACCCGTGCCTGTACGATTTCAGACTTTTTTAATTTTTATTCCGGATCACTGTAGTGAATAGCACTACAGGCGGTTATTGTACCCCTTGTGTCGCTATGGCAATGTGTGAGGGGCACATTCCAGTACCACAGGATCGAATAAACGAAAGCCTGCGCCGGGTATCGAACCCTGGACCACCCGCTTAGTAGACTGTGACCATATTCACTGAGCCACGGGGGCCGACATTTTCATCGACAAATTTCACAAAAAATTAAATCGGTATGCCGCGGGAGGTTACAGGGAAATGTTTGATACTACTTCTATTCTTCCCTGACAAACAACTGAATAGCACAAGGCAAACAATTTTAAAATTTAAAATTGCATTAGAAATTAACTGAATTTTATTCATACCCAACCTAAACGATGTAATTCAATGTCTCATATTTTCCAACAATATTTCGTTACCAAATTCGAAACGGCCCACATGTTATTGCGCGAGAGTTCTCGCGAGAATTTTCACGGAATTGTTGTTCCTAATAAATGCGTACGTTGAAATTCCTGGAAGTTAGCGTTCTCGGAACGTTCGTAAACTCCCAGGCCGCTTTCACAGTTGGAATCGTTCCACAAGCGGGCGTGTTATGATTACCATGGAAAAGTATAGGCCGTTATCGTATCAAAAAAAAAATGCTCGGAAAAAAAATATATTTGAATATCGCATCAGTTGCAGAAAAACCCAGACGCGAAACGATCTAGTTACACGGGAACTGTGCGCTTTATTGTGATGCGAATCCAACGAGCTTTAGGGTGCACAACGGGTGTGGGCAACCTTTAACCATTTAATATATGAGGCGGTTAAATGCAAAGTGGTGTATCTCCGTTTTTCTTCTAGTTAAGTGGATAAAAGCAATGTATCCATGTCAAACTACAGTACACAGTGTCTATACTGAAAGTGTCAACGAAGTCAAAACTTTTGTGCAGTAGATCTCGCTGGCAGAATGCTGCGCAAGTTTGAAAAACGCATCGATATGCCAATGAAGTAGTTCTATTAAAACCTCTCGTTTCTCAGTTCGAAAAAAATTAAGTTACACCACTATTTCTTTAACCGTCTCATATGCTGATATTTATAAGCCAGTTGGGGAAGTAAATAAGGTATTTCAGAAATGCAAAATGCCGGCACTGTAAGAATATTAAGTAATTCGTGCTCAATCCACTCTGCCAAGTGTTATATTTTTTCATTCTCGAATTTTCCAATGAATTTTCGCGCAATATGAACTGAAATAAAATACTGTAAATGCCCTGTGATGTGTCAATGCGTTGAACTAATACTGTACACCCATGAACGTAAGTACAGTTCCCGGTTGTGACCTCCGGAAATTTTCTGGTGAGAGAAATACGCCAACGCAGAAACGTACGCAAAACGGTGTTACACTTGCTTGTCCGATGTCTTGCACACGTTAAAGATCCCTAACTAGGTCTTGAGCCAACGGAAGATCGCCCTTATGTGGGGTATAATCGACAGTGCGCAAATCCGTATGGCAAAAGAAGATCCAAGGCAGGAAAAGGTACGAATGAAAATCGTTGGAATCGCTTCTTGCCTCAAATTGTGTCATGAAATCGTCCTCAAACCGTATTCTTCTAGCATCAAACTGTGTCATGCCCTCTGGTGACCTTTAAGTGCACCATTGACCGGTATTAATTGAGGCGACCCTTGCGGTTACGAATAAAACCAAATGACTAAGGAGCTAGATCAAAGAATTTGAAAGCAGTGGTGCTTAATGATGACACTAGGAGAGAATGGACTCATTTCAACTTTGGATTACCTGAAGTGAGGCAAATTTTCTCTCCAGTTTAGCTAAATCTTTGCGACACTATAGTACTAGTGAAACCACAGGAATTTTGGTCCTAGCGGTTGGACACTTCCCCCTAAACCCGAGAAAAATGTGAAGACGTTGCCCGGTTCAAGCTCGGCTTCCACCCGGTTAATATATCGTTGGTTGGCTCGGAACAGGAGGTACCTCGCCGTAGCTAGCGCCTCAACTCCCCGATGACTTCCTTCAAGCTTTTAAACTCCGTTGACTTCTAGCAGCATCACCGGTGCGCGCGAATACGTGTATACCCACTCGCACACACACCTGTCCTCGGTATACGCGCCCGGTTCTCATTTTTTTCTAACGACGACGCCATCGCGTTGAATCGCTCCTGCGCGAGTCGTTAGGCGCGCATTTTACGTCAAAATTAACTGCATCTACATTATTTGAAAACAAATAAATGCGGGCGCAACGCGAAAATGAATCTTGGTCGCGGGGCGTACGTTGCGCTCCGTGAGCATTCCTTTGCGCGCGCGCTAGCGGCTCCCCTCGCCTCCGAGGACCCTCGCCACCTATCACCATTCGTCTCAACGTATCACATACGCGCCCACGGCGTCTTTCCTTTTCAATAAACTATTTTTTTGCGTGAGCATTGAAATAAATTGGAATTTTTCGAATTCTGTTAAGGTGGAATTTGAGGCTGACTTTTTGACTGAAAAACATTTTAAAAAAAACAGGGTTAGTCCCTGCAATACGGATTTTACACTTGAGCTTTTAAAACTCGGCGAATTTTTCTTTGACGAGCAACTTTTACTAACTTTTAAATTTTTAAAAGACTTTTAAGTTTTTTAAAAACTTGTAAATGGGTGATCGGAATTAACAGAATTTTGCTCGGCAAGATTTTTTCTCG
The DNA here is from genome assembly GCA_033995665.1 of Melogona broelemanni. NCBI lineage: Eukaryota > Metazoa > Arthropoda > Diplopoda > Chordeumatida > Chordeumatidae > Melogona > Melogona broelemanni. The sequence continues at coordinate 21,498 of JAUJYS010000568.1, forward strand.
CATTTCTTGAAAAGTTCAAAAATGTTGCAGGAAAAAATTCGCCGAGCAAAGATTCGCCGAGCTAATGTAAATGTTCAGGGTGAGGCGCGTATCGTGACATTTGCAAATATCATGAAAACGAAGCGTTTGGCAGAGAAATGTTTTAGATTAATGTTGAGGAGGGGCTAGGAGGGGCTAGTAAAATGGCATAATTTATTTTTAATTTGGAGGTCATTATCAACGTCAAATGAAGGATAACGTCATTTTCGTCAATGGCAACCCTACCTTTAGGTTACGAATTATTATTATACACAAAAAAATAATCTAAACAAAAAATAATCTAAAATAATCTAAGCAAGCCAAACGGTCAAAATTGGAATAGGCGTCGGTACCGTTTTACGTTTTATCGAGTGTTTTGTTACCCGTAAACGCACGTCCGAAAGTGCATTGTCAATTCAGCTAAAATAAAAGGCAAAGAGCTGAAATACCAAGGAGTTGTTTCCTATAAAATGAATAGGTGTTACGAAAATAGCCCAGCAGATTCCCGCTGGTTGTGACTAGTGCGAGTACAGAAAACGTCATTATTTAGTGTCACAAGGTTACATCATCATCGAATAACCAACTTGATGTGAGACATTATCGTCTCTTGCGGTCTCCCGCTTGGCGGGGGCCGCATTAACCGGCCTCCCGGTCTCCCGCTAGGCGGGGGGCCG
>JAUJYS010000569.1:0-22180 GCA_033995665.1 Melogona broelemanni
AATGTCCAGAAATGCTTTCTTATCTATGCTTGAGAAATCTGCCTTGTCTTTGCTGTCTCTGAATCTGTTGCTTCCCTGTCTTTCTTGTAAAGGGGCGGAGCTAAAATGTACTTGTGCTGGAGCTAACTGACCAATCATAGCTGTTTCTGAGCTGGCTAGTGTGGTGTATGTAAAAACGAAATATTCCTTTCTGTCTTTCTATTGCTGGGGCTTAAGATCTAAAACGCCATTACAATGCTGTACTGCTAAAGCTATTTTTCTATTTCTGCTCTTTGAACCTGTTCCTATGCTAGTGCTGCTGCAGGGGAGAGCGGTTGCACGCGGTGGGAGAGTTAATTGCCCCATTATCTTTTATTGCTGTGCGCGCGTCGTGCGTTGTCTACGAGGGGATGCGTGGGGGGATGCGTGTGGTGGCTGGCTGGACTAAAGAGCTGAGTGCGCATTTTGCAATTCCTATTGCTAACATGTGCTACACTAAAATAGTGGTGTCTTATTTATAGGACATCACATACCTTCCCCCTCAAACTCATCTAGATGATAGCTTCCCTTTCTTCCCGAGAAATTTAAGATATTCCTACCACCTGTTGATTTGATTTAAAGAGCTAATTCTATAACCTAAGTGAGGTCGTCAAGACATCATACTAAAACAAAACAAATGTGAAGTCATCTCAAAAGACATCACATACCTTCCCCCTCAAACTCATCTAGATGATAGCTTCCCTTTCTTCCCAAGAAATTTAGGATATTCCTACCACCTGTTGGTTTGAATTAAGAAAATAATTCTAAGACTAAAATCTTCAGGACATTACCTAATTCTAAAGAACATTGTGAAATCTGCAAGATATCACATACCTTCCCCCTCAGACTTATCTACGATGATAGCTTCCCTATGTTCCTAAAGCTTAAGGGTATGTCTAACATTTGCTGAGAAATAATTTGAAACTAACCCTGAGTTCCTGATTGATCATCAATACCAGTAACATGAGAGTATTGCTTGCCTATTGGTTGGTGTGCCTTTTGTATGAATCCAGAGTGACCTAGGGCGACATACATACATCAATATCAGTTATTAGATATACACAAAAATCAATGATAATATTTCAAGAGTCAATGATTGACTGTCAAACCTCTACCATTATGCTCGGGCTCCCGTGAATCTATCATGAATACAAAGATACATAATACAACCTTAATACATACTGATTGCAAGCTTTGCTTTCTGATGACATTATTGCCCCCTGTTCCAATATTCTATGTTATTACCAAGTCCACATGCTATCTCTAAGTACCTTGAAGATACATACTGAGTTGATTAACCTCTGGATTATGGGTTACCTGTTGTGATGTTAAAAACTTTTTAGTGGACCTAAGTGTTTGTTTAAATTCACACACACAAATTACAATACATAAAGCTAGGTAATTAGTACCTCCATGTCTGATCATGGTCTAAGACTATTAAACTGCTAGTCAATGGTCATTACAAGAGAGACCTGTTAAATCTATTACTTATTGATTATAACTAGTTACATTGATAGATGACCTTGTTATTAAATGGTACATCTGTTACCTGTAGTTAAATGAGATAACTGCATACCTTTTTGAGGGTTGTCACCTTACAACACTGTGGTGTACAAGTTTCCTCAACATTGATAGATGACCTTGTTATTATGTGGTACATCCGTTACCTGTAGTTGAATAGGTTAACTACATACCTCATTGAGGGTTGTCACCTTACAACTCTATGGTGTACAAGTTTCCTCAACCTATGTTTGTCACGACTGATGTCACTGTGACCTACGTCCGATGCGATTCGGATGTTTGATTGTCAATACATTTTAAAACAGTATGAGTCATTCTAAGCGTAAGAATGATCATGGTGTTATTCGCAGAATACATACATAATACAACAACATGTGAAGTGCAAAAAGCAGTAGTCAATTTGAAAAGCATATCTTTAAACTTGACATTGCTACCTCTAATTGTAAATGTCTTTTAGAGCCTGTTTAAAATTTTAACTAAAGGAAATAACTAGATAATACATATTGAAGAGCATACACACTAGAAAAACATTAAAATTTAACCTGTTCGAATGATAATGAGCGTGCTGTGAAGCACACATCAGGGATTTGCCGTTAAATGTCCCTGTAACAAGAGTCTCGGCTCACGTTATTCATAGAATTCTATCAAGAAAGAGTTTTCTTAGCTGGATGAATTATTACCGAGTTTACACATACAAATATACAAGTAATTAACATAAAAATGCACCTACAAATTTCAATTAATCTCTCATGGTAATTGTTGTCCCAAGCTTAAAATGTTTTGATCTAAGCTGGAGAGATATGTTAAACATACAACCTCATTAACTAATAAGAGTGACACACAAATATAATTATAAATCCGAATTACTAGAACATATAGCTTGAAAACCTGCTAAGTAGTTCTATACCTTATCTTTAAAATTTGAATATTTCTACATTGATATTCATGAAAAAGTGATAACTCATAAAAAAAATGTGATGATATTTTAGACTCCCTGTCTGGCTAGATAAATAAGAACGAATGTCCTAGTATATATGCATGATTAATATAAGTCCTATCTTAATGGATTACAAGTCCTGGCATCGTAAGTTGCCTTAATCTAAGAAATTCCTTGGCTTAATAGTTGACCTGGAATCTGAATACAATACTAAGTAGTCTAAGTGATAATTACCATACAGTGGATATAGATATAAGTCTTACGGACTTATAGTACCTGTTTATTCTTATTTGCTTCAATCACATCATAATACAATACCATTGCCTGTCAAGTAGGTGTAGCTTTCATTCCACTAAGAATTGAATAACAACCTAACTCACTCAAGCAGTTAACCTAACACAAGAATACATCAGTGTAGTGATCTTGTATTCACCTGAACCATTGTTCCCTTAATTCCCGAAAACAATTTACTTTAATATGTGAATTACTAATCCCACTAATTTATTCATCAGGTTATTTATAAGTGATACTATAGGTTCATTCGAAAATACAACACTCCAACACTAATCTCTTCTTACATACATACATACAAACAATAAACCTTGAAACAATGCATACACAAACATGAATATTTTCAAGACTGCCTCTTTTTTGTCATGTCAAGGATAAAGTGGATGTTACGTTTTGACTTTGACCGACTATTAACCCTAATCGGAGGAATTTTCTTATTCCCCTTCGAGGGTATCTTGGCTTCTTGTAATTTAACTTTACCAACCTCTCTTCTTTTCTTAAAGTACTCTTTAGTAGACATAGGCAATGAAAATGTATCTACCTTACTCTGTAGTGGGGGCGGGGTCGGAGAATGATCGTGGTGGTCTTTGTCGCGTCCATACTCAGCAGAATCTGAAGACATCATCTCATCCTGTTCAGACTCAGTTGGAACAGGCGCGTTGGAGCAGGTCATGTAGTTTGCCTCAAGCGTAGCTTCAGAATTGAAAAGTCCTGGGTACATACTCGGCGAGGGGTCGATGACATTAGGGGACTCATGAGGGAATCCACAAAGACGACAATACAACAAGTGTGCAGGTAGGGGTAGAATGGTTTTGTCACCACTCTGGGACCTGCTGTCAGACATCAACTCTCGGATCTTAGCGTGACAAATGTAGAGAGAGTAATGATGCCAAGTTTGGGCACGAGTATACCAACTGTTCCAAAGACTTCGATATAACGCAGACCATTCGTGTACTGGAGGCTGAGGGAATCCAAATATCGTGTGATCCATCCACTCCTTCCAGTCCACTGTTCTCAGGGACATCCAAAGACCAGGAACAACTTTGTCGGTGTTCAAGAAGACCATGGCCCGTAAGTCGAGATACTCCTCATCCATGCAGTTGAGAGCGGACGGGAACCTCTGGTTGGGCAGTACAGAGTTTTCGTTTGACCAGTCAGTATTCATGACGGGGTTGATAATTGGTCTGTAATATATTCAAAGAAAATTGTATGATAGAGGTGGACTTCAACAAGGTTTCATGTTTCAATACATTCAAATAAGTAAAGGTTTTCAAGGTAAGGCTTCTCTAGATTTTGGGTAGTGAGGTTAATCCTCATGTGGAAAACAACAGGTAGCACAATGAATTTTGTCCCTCGTAATTTGAATAAGGTGACCTGGAGGTCTTATTTCGACGTCACCCAAAGGTAAATTGGCCAGGGCCTTTTTTCTACAAGTACAAAACATATGCTGTTTATCTAAACTAAATGTGGCTAAATGCAAATATATCTTCCTGTAGGCTTGATACCAGTTACGCCAAATTGTTTGTTGGCTTTCACTCCAGGTGTGAACTGCAGGTACTGGAAATCCTCGCCTATCACTCATCAACCATTTATGGATTTTTACTTTACTTAAACCTCTCCATAAATCTGGTACACATTTCTCGGCATTGAGAAATACCATAGCCCGTATGTCAAGATATTCTTCATCCAATCTCTCCATCTCCATCAGTAAGTCTCGGACAACATCCTTTTTGTCTGGACTGGGGTTGGAAAGAATACTGTGATATGAACAAGTACAAAGAAGAGTGTGCAAACAACAAATGAATAATTAGGCAAGTTTCTTGATCAAAGGTTGGTTTGATCCTCCATCTAATTCTCCAGCTTCCAATTAACCATTAATTGTCCCACATTGTACCCAAGTCAAAAATCTGTATGTTATACTTTGCAGTAGCATCTCATCTGGATATGGTTAAAGTCTGCATTACGCAATAACACTTAAGAAAGAGAAGATACTAATGTATTCCCTGTTAATTACTTTACCCTTTCGCGTTACTAGGTTACTCCCCGCATGTTAATTTTACACAGAATTTGAATTTGAAATTGCTGTGATTTACTTCCCTTTATGCAAATTTTAACGTCAGTTGATCTAGGCAGAAGTTTTATTGGTTCGCTAGGTTGCAAGTCGTATGGCATCATCTTGTAAGTAGTTTTAAAATGATTTAAGAAATTGATCACAGTTATATGATACTAGTCTTAAGAAATTACCTTGGTCGCACACCAAAAAAATAAATGATTAGCATTTAAATAAGAGTTGGACATCATTAATGTCTTAAAATTAGAATAAACCCTAAGAAGTGGCAATGGTGGCTCTGGTTCAAGGTGCTTGCGAGGACGATGGTTAAGGCTGAGATGGTAGTGTCATGTGTCAGCCTGGTTCGTCCTGCCTCCATACATTGTTCGTGAACCTTTAGCCTTAGGTTCTCGTCTCACAGTCTGTCACTTGAATACTCGATGGATACCGAGCCTTGTTGCTGCTGAGGATTATCATCATCATCATCATCATGTCTATTGAACTGGAACTGCAGTGGTGGTTGGTTCTTGCTGAGACACCTTTCATCATGTCTCTCGGTGATTGACTCTTGAGTTGGCTTTCTCGAAGTGGACTGCTGATTGGTTTTGCATACTGATGAGGATGTAATGCTCAAAGGAGGCAATGGGATAATTGAGGTCCCACAGCTTCTATCATCATGTCTGGCATCTTCATCATCTGCTTCTGTCGTACCTCAAGGCGCTGACCTTGGACCCGATGGTGGTGCGTTCATGGATCTCTACTAGTGAGTAGCATAGAGTATCCACTCTGGAGTTCGAGTAACACTGGTAGTGGTGGTGTAGATAACAGTTCATATACCAGTTACGTCCAGTGTCGAGGGTCATCTGCAGGGCAGTCTTGAGCACTCGAGTTCATTGACCAGTCCAATGATTCTGCAGTCGAGTCGTTGAACCTGCGGCTTGGGTGGCAGTGGCTTCCTCATTCACAGCGTTATTCAGCTTGACATGATGCAATATGCAATGTTCATTTTCACCAAGTGGTTTATGGTGAGCTGGTGGCCAATGACATCTTTGAATGTCACGGTGATGAGCAGGTGACCTCCTGCTTGGTTTAAGATCCATGGACACGTTGAGCAACCAGAGTTTGCCAGGGTTGATTGAATTTGAATATTTACCAGTTAAGTCTCCAACAATTGTTATCTTTAAGTACTATTTGCCTGACCTCCAAGAACCATGTTGATTACGCCTAGAGTTATTGATGTATTAATCGCGCTATCTCCCGAGCGGCTATTAATTTTGATTACGCAGCCCATTTGGCTTAATGTCTATCATATTCCTGTCCAGATGAGCTTCCTGCTGATACAACCATAATATTCCCCACACAATACTGTGCTAATATTCATACACATGACATAACACAACACATGGATAAGAAATGACACTGAGGCTACAGTTGTAGTCCTCCAACCTGCTATGTTCCTTGCCTGATCAATATTGGCTTGATCATGGAACCATTTATACCTCTTGCTTCCTAATTAGGAGACTTCCCAAGTATACAACTCTAACCTTGTTTAAGCAATAGCATGCTATGTAGGTACCATTTTCTTCAGGTGCCGGCTGAGTGAGATGCTGGAGTGGTCCAGCGATTTGGTCCTCCATGGCCCTTGTTATGGCACCCTGAGTTGCTCCAGTCTGTTCCATCCTGCATCACCATCAGCAAACACCGTCCAAGAAGGGTTCCTTTGTAGTGAAAAATACATGTGATAAAATTTGATCCATGTCTTTCCCGATTAACATGGTGAGTACCTTTTTGTCCAGTTACGTTGGACACCAAATGAATTCAAAGAAAATTTTGTCTGAGAGAAATATCTTAACTCCCTTTAAGATTTTGATTGATTCCCAAAATTGATTTGAATTTGATTCTACCTTACTTCCTCTGACTCCGTTTTAGCATCACATTGAAGATTTTCATTAATGAATCGTCATCCTCACCTGCTTTGATTTGGAATTGATGCTATTGTGCATACCAAAATATAATGAGGGTCGTTATAATCATAACGAGTGTCATTATATCACTTACCCCTTTTATTTTTTAATGAAAGGAGGGGTTAGCTTTACACTTACTGGTGAACAAGATTTGGTATGCTTATTACTTGAACTTGGAATACTTTAAAATCAGGTGAGGGCATATCCTGGCAGACCGAGTTGATAGGTGCTGTTGTAGGTGCAGTTACATATTGACATGCGATAAAAAATTCAAGCAAATGTGCTGATCCTTATCATGCTTTTGGACAATGAATAATGACCTTATTCTTTACCTTACAATCATGCTTCTTGTAGTCATGCTTCTGTCACTTGCAGTGCCGATGATGTTGAGATTACTGTGCATTCTACTGATTTCTAGAGATACATGCAATCACACATTTAACAGACCTAGGGTAGGGTATCATGCTAGTGCATTGGTGATAACCTATCTGTGCTGCTGAATATTCTAAAATTACACCACCTGTATGAATGGACACTATCAGGCCAAGATAGCTACCATTCGCTACCTGTGGAGTTGAATTTGAACATGCATTTTACCTTGCATATAATTAAAAGACGTTAATGTCTAGCCTTAATATGACGTCTCATACTAACTGACATGCAATAATTTTAATCCTATTCCTTAGGTATTAAAGACATAGGTTATTAACTCGAGATACTTCCATAGATGCTTTCCTAATCTATGTTTTCATGCAAAATCTATGTGCTTCTATGTTTTTCTGCATATGCAAAATGTACATGCTTATCTGCATATGCAAAAATCTACATGCTTACCTGCATGCTTCCTATGTTAATACCGTTCCGATTTTTTAATATACCATGGGTTTCTTCATTTTATTCCTTGGCCGTTGACTCCTGGTTTGCTTTCCTGTGGTAAATACTATAAAACATGTCAACTCTAAAAAGAGAAATTAGTTTTACAAACATGGGTACCAATCATAGTAATTACTGTTACGGGTTTCAATCAATACTAAATTATTTGTCAGGTTAATGCTATACTCCATTATTTTCATTATGCTGCAATTACTTTTAACCTAAGGTTAATCCCTTACGCCGTAACGCGCAAGAGACTACCTGTTTCAAGCGGAAACTAAGCCTTATTTCCCCGCCTGACCTTGTGGGTGGACCGTACACAAGCTTGTATAGACTTATAGTAACCTAGTGGTATTCAAATTTAAATGTGGGCCATAATTGTCAGCACTCGACCTAGTGTGAGTGGTTTCAGGGTTTGTAATATGTCTTATAAAACAAAAGCTATCCTGCTCATCCCCTAAGTGGTCTGGTCCAATTCCTTCCCTTGATCTATCACCCTTCTAGATCAAAACCTATGAGAAATCAATATGGGCAGTAGTCGCTTGCCTGCCGTCATAACTGATTTCCATATATGGCCTACAAAAATACTAAATCCAAATACTGTAGGGTCCATGTGAATACCACCTTGATTATCGGCCTGATAATCATATCCTGGGCTGGTTGCGCTTCTGAAAAGATAAACTGGGTATTAATTGTCCTCTGAGCCACCTGAGGCATCAATGGTCCGCAGCTTGAGTAGTTACTCATGCATCCGTCGGGAGTCCTTGTAAGATACACTTTCGCAGGGTTTAGGGCCTGCAGGTCCCTATAAATTGAGTCATTAGTATTCATTCGTAATTGCTTCGATAGTCATGGAATCCAAGTCCATGTTGATTTATTGCGCAACCTCCCTTATAATTTTGAAAGCTAATGGTACAGTTTAAAATATATGGCTGTCTTGTATATTTACAATATCCTGAAGCCTAATTCTTTATGGGAAACTATCTGATGGAGACACTGAGTTCTTATCTGACCTGTAACTAAGGGTCTGCTTAGACATCCTGTCTATTCCTTCCTGTCCCGATGCTTGACTATCACCTGTCATGTCACTGCCTGGTTCCTCAGCTTCTCTTAAATTTAAGGTCTCCAGATTAAGCTCATCTATTCCTAATGGCGGAAGAACCTCAGGGATGTCCTGACATATCTCAGCCTCGTCAAGAGACAATGTCGAAGAAGTGGTATCCCCCTCGTCTGAACTGTTGGTATCCTGAGGAGTGTCGGGCCACTCAGCTGCTAGTTCTGTCTTAAAAACATCATGGGTTAATGAGGAACCTGGTGAGTTGCTATGCTTTGAAGTTCTATCCTCATCTGTACTTTTGACCTCCCTGCCATCAAGATGTGGATCAGAAGTGCTTTTGGAATACTGTTGTATCAGTTTAGTCTGATATTTTAAGAATTGTGGGCTTACCTTAGCAGGAGTACTTCGTGGTGGTGTTGTTATAGGAAATACTGGAGAAATGAATGATACCTCATCATCAAGTGGGGTATCATACTCTCCTGATTCATTAGACGATCTTGAAGATATCGAGAAGGTGTCATTGCTCCTGCTGGGTAATTCAAGATCCGTTGAAAATTTATTCCAAATTCTATTTTCTTCTGAAGGTTCAGAGGGCAGGTCAATTGTTATACGAGTGTCACCTTTCTTACTCCTATATGACAGGCTTCTAACGATGGACATATCTGGTCTGGGTCCATGGCTAGGTATCGGAGGAGCTATCTCCGCAGGACATTCTGTTGAGTGTTCCTTGAAATCTATATTTACTGTACCATCGCGTGCGTTATATTTAACAGGGTGATTAGTATAATCCCTAGCTTTCCCTTGCGCTGGCTCACTGTCTAGATTTTGGCAAGGGTCAGCCTTTGAAGAAAAACTCCTTGAAGGTTTTTCAGGGGTGACCTTCTGTGGGATTATTCCTAGAGTCGGAGCATTACCTGTAGCTCCCGATTGATCAGCTTCCTTAACTTCTTTCTCGTATACCTGTGGTGGTTTACCTGTTACCTGGTTCTGCTCTGATTGCATCTGCTCGTGGCATTCCTTATTACTTTTCACTGGCTTCTTATGAAATTCGTCATGTACTAGTCCTATCTTACGGATAAGCTCCAGTACATCTTCTGGTTTTAAGAAGCGCATGTCCTTGCTTACTTGCTTTTCAAGTCCATAGAGGGGACGAAGTAAGTCTTCAGGACCTTGACTATAGTCTAAGACTTTAAATAAGATATCACTAATTTTAGGTTTAACACTTGACTTAAGCAGTCCTGATTTTGCCTGGTCTATGTTGTTTTCCTCACCACACTGTTCACTAGCAGATCTGTTTTTCCCAAAATTTGCATACTGCCAGGGTGATGTCTCATCCTGGGCTTGAATTTTGGTAGTTGAAGATTTGCGATTCTCTATCTCTTCCAGTCTGATTGCATTTACATACTTCTGCTGAATTAGTTTAGCTCGCAACTGATACGCTGAATCCTTACGCAGAGGTGGTGTAGGTGGTTTTGCATGTGCACCTAAATTATCTGCATCGCACAGGCTACCTGATTTTGCATCTATTTTGCTCGAGCGCGCTAGTTTGCCTGATGAGTTAAAGTCTGAAGATTGCATTGGGTTCTTTCTTTTACGCTTCCTACGAAGACTATCTGGTGAGGAATCATCTGCACTGTATCCCTCACTACCTGAAGTTATATCTCTTTGCTTTGGGGTTGAACTCCTAAGCTGGGGTTCTGTTGTAGAAACTGACAAGGTGGCTCGAATAAATCTATCGCAATCAGTTATTCTAATATCATCCCTGTCCATTACATGTTGTAACTTAAAACAATCTTTGCTGTAACGATTTAAAATGATGTAGGGTCCCTCATTAGTTATAAGATATGCCTGTAACGTGTCTAAGTTCTCGCGCGGAGGTGCAAGAAGAATGATATCTCCTGATTTGAAATCTTTATCTGGATCGTCATCTAACCCTAACTGTTCCCTGACTTTCTTCATTTCTGCTAAATATTCGTTAGCTAACTTGAATACCTTACCAAATTTATCTATCACCTCTTTTGCATAATCTCCAAGCTCGTTATGCAAATGTGTAGCTTTGAAGATTGGAGTGCATGGTAATTGCATCTCTTTTCCATGCAATATGGAAAATGGGGTACGCTTAGTATAAATGTTATCGACGCTCCTATAACACATCAATACATAAGGTATCATTAAATCCCACTTCTTGTCATCTTGGTTAGCAAAGTGCTCTAAAGTCATGGTTAACGTAGAACTTAACCTCTCAACTACTGAATCTTTAGGAAATTCGCATAAGAAAGACTGATCATGCTTAATACCTAATATAGCACATGTTTCTTGAAACAAATTTGAATTGAATTTTGAACCCTGATCTGTAAATATAACCTCTGGTACGCCATATTTTGAGATAATCTCATCCACTAACAATCGTATTACAACCTCACTGGTGTATTGTTTAATAGCGAATGCTTCTGGGAATCGAGCGTGGTGATCACAGAAGACTACAATGTATCTGTTTCCTAAATCTGTGTCGTCAAATGGTCCTAACACTGCTATGCTTACCTTTTGAAATGGTTTAGAAGTTGTAGCTAATGATTTTGAAGGTGTAGCTAATTTTTTAGAAGGTGTAGCTAATGGTCGTGAGTTAACTACCGCTGGTACATTATGCGCTTCTAATTCTAAGCATATCTCGCATGATTCACAGTATCGCTTAATTTCGCCTGTCATGTGTTTCCAATAGTAATCTTGCTTAATCACTGCTGTGGTTTGCTCAGGTGTTAAGTGTTGTCCTGTCCTATCAATATGGTAATTTGATAACACCTGCGCTTTACGACATTCTGGCACTACGATGTTGGTTCTAATCCCTGTCTCATGGTCTAACGCAACTACAAGACAACCTGTCGCATTGAATTTATAGTAATACAGATTCTTATCTCTAAGTAGGTCTGACGTGACTAATGAATTACCTAGGTACTTTATAATTGGTTTTAATTTTGGATCTCTTCTTTGCTCTAATTTTATCTCTTCATCATCCCATCCTTCTGGGATGTTATCGGGAGCATCGATTGCTCCTAGAGGTTCTGTCGCATGATCCAAAATGTCAGGTAATGTGTTACTACTCTGTTGTGCTAACATCTCGGGTGAGTTCTCTGAGTCTAAGGTCACTGAACTTGTGCTAGAGTGAGTGTCTAACTGTCTGTGTGATGGTTCTACTGTGAGTACCTGTGAGTTGTCTAGGATCTCTGTATTCTGGATAAATACAACTGGATTATGGTTCTGTCTGTCTCTTCTAAACATTATGTCAAAGTCATACTGTTGTAACTGTACGGCCCACCTGGTGTATATTGTCTCATCCTTCCTAATTAGCAATAGATTCTTAAGTGATTGCTGATTGGTTATTAACGTCCATTTCTTACCTAACAAGTATGTCCTAAAATGCTTAGCTCCGAATGCGCAAGCTAAAGCTTCCTTCCAATACATGAAATGTTTCCTTTCCTGGTCGCTTAATTTCCTATTCACGAATGCTATGGGATGTAAGTCCTCACCTATTTTTTGTTCTAAAATAGCACAGATCGCAGAATTACTTGCATCTGTCGTCAGATAGAATGGCATCTGAAAGTTTGGTCTAATAATAACTGGTTCTGACTGTAATCTTAACTGAAATAATTTGAATGATTGGTCACACTCATGCTTCCACGCATAAGGGTTACCTGTCTGAATAATATCGACGAATGGTTTAGCTAAATCTGAATAATCTGGGATATGTTCTCTGTAGAGACTAGTGATTCCTAGAAAATTCTGTACATCTCCTATCTGTGAAGGTCTGTAATAAGCTGACAAAACATCTGAGTCCTTTGATCTAAGCCTAACCTGCTTTTGAAACGATACAAGATGAGGAATTTCCTCCTGAAAAAATTTGCATTTTGAAGGCTTGACCTTCAAACGTGCTTTCCTGAGACATTCAAAGATCATTCTTATTCTAGATGAATGTTCTTCAATAGTATTGCTGAATACAACGATGCAATCCAAGTGCACGAAACACATTATACCTCTGTAATCCTCAAGTATGTGGTCTAAGAGCTTCTGGTATGTTGTAAGTACCTCCCTTAGTTGTAGGGGTGCACGGATGAATTCATAAGTTCCGAAAGGGGTGCTAAATGCTAATTTCTCCTGGTCCTCCTTCCTAACTGAAATTTGATAGTAATCGCTAGCTAATCGCAAGGTGGTGAAGTATTTAGCTTCCTTTAACTGCTCATACATCAAGTCTAAACCTGGTATGGGATAATTGTCTACCTTAACACGCATATTTAAATTGCGGAAGTCTGCTACTGCATCGCTTTTACCATTATTTTTACTTATTAACATGCATGGAGCAGCATGTAAGCTAGCTGAAAGTTTAATTACGCCTGCATCTAACAGTTTCTTAATTGCTTCCTTAAAGGTGTCTAGCTGTATGTCGCTAATCCTGAATGGTTTAAATGATACTGGCTCATCCTTGGTAAGATTAACCTTGTGCTCTATATAAGGTGTCGCTTCTACCTCTAACAAGTTTAATGCAAATAGGTCATTATAATTAGAGACTAAGCTTCGCAGAGGATACCAAGCATCATCTGAAATGCCTGACATTGGTATCACATCAAATACCTGGTTGATATGCAAATCAAATCTATTCAATGCAGGACGAAATGCATTGATGTGCATCACTGGGCTAGGAATAATTATATCAGCGCTGGGTACTACCTTCTTTAAGCTAATAATTTCATCCTCAATTAGTATGCGGTGTAGGCCTGGCATGTAATTAATCTGCGCCTGCTGAATCTCTGTGATTCCCATAATTCCATCATATGCGGAACACAGATTCTTCTCGCTAACTAAGACTCTCATGTTGAAATCAGAAGATCCTATTTTCATGCGAACACGATAAGGTCCACTAACTGGAAAACTTTCGCCTGTTACTGTTACTAACTCTGTCTGTTCTCCTGTCACCTGAGTAAAGTGCTGCGCGGCAAATCTATAAACATAAGGACTTAAAACTGTTGCATTAGCTCCGGTGTCGTATAACATCCTAAGTTTTAAGATTCCTCCTAGTGTAATCCAAAATATCGGAGAACTGTGTCTGGTTGTGTCCCTAAGTTGTATTTCTACTGTGCTATCAACATTAGCTATGCCTATTTCTGAAGGATCACGTGATGGTTTGCTAATATAGTAAGATCTAGTATGTATCACCTCTATTCTAAGGGGCATATCTGACCGTTGGTATGGCTCTATCCTACCATAATTCTGACCTTCAATTACTGGTCCCTGAAACTGTCCTGATATGTTACCTTCTCTTATATCCCTCATTCTAAACCAACACTCATCTAAGGAGTGTCCGATCCTGTTACAGTATCGGCATTGTAACCTGACCCGTACGTTGTCCATCATGGGGTCAAATCTAGGTTCATTTGGATGTAGAAGTCCAAAATGGTTGCCATTATTGTTATCGTCCCTGGGCTGCCTAGGTGCGCAGTTCATTCCATAAGGATCTGCACGGAATACTGATCTATGTCTATACTGATTCGTGAGTACTAGAGAGTTGTTAAATCTGGAACTACACTGGTTGTCCTGATTTGGTCCCTGATCTGCCCTGATCTGATTCATGTGATTTCTCCCGAAAGCTCTGAATTTTCCTAGTCCCTTCCTAGGTCCATAAAAATGCTGGTATTGGTAATGTATGCTAATTGTTGGACTCGAGTACCTAGGTCCTGCAGGGTTAAGAAAAGCTATTTGTGTACCTTTCTGCTTAAATGTAACTGGTATAACCTGTCCTGTCATATCTAAGTTACAAATGATTTGATCCTTAAGATCGCGCTGATTGTTATCCTCCTTAGGCTTGGAAAAATCAAGGGGTGCATCAGGCTCCTGATGGTCCTTGTCCTTATTACTTACGCTCTGACTTATGTTGCCCTCAGGTTCTAAGCTAGCATCCTGAATCTGAGTTACTATAAGCTTAACCTTGTTGTTGTTTATCTGACCTGTTTTAGGCTGCATCGTGAGCTTATCATTACTAACCGTAAATTTCCTATGAAGAGCGGCACGCGTTAATTTATCCCTCAAGTACTTATTAAATTGAAGATTAGTCTTGTTTTCACTTGCGAATTTATCAGCTAACGCTCTAACCTTAACTATCATGTTTGTCATCTTTGGATTTGGTCTAGACAGTACTGGTGGTGTTTGATCAGCATCAGTAATGGCTAGAGATTTAAATCGCTTCTCAAATATCTTCTTAAACATATGCCAATCTTTAGCCTTCTTAATCTCTTTATCCTTGCGCAGGAAGTATGAAGCACTTCCGATACATCTATCCCTAGCTGCTAATACTTTCTTATCTGATGACCAGCCGTCTAAGTCGCCTATGCTATCAATCATCTCTATTAGATTGATCAGTCTATACTCTTTATCTTCGCCTGAGAATTTTGGAATTACAGTAAAATCTCCCCATGCTCGCTGATGAGAAGGTGTTTCCTGAGCTTGTGTTTGTGAAATAGGTGACCTTGGTTTATCTAGATCTAATGGACGTGACTCTGATTCCTCAACTGGACTGTCAACCTGTTTGTCTACAAGGGTCTTGACGTCTGGTGGTTCCTGCATCCTTAAATGGATGCTACTGTTACTCCGAGGTAACGGTTGTTTGACCCTAATTTTCTGACTTTGACTATTACGTGTAAGAGATCCTAATCCTAGTGACCTTTCAAATGTAACTTGACTAACCTGTCAAATTATGTAAGTTAGTTAGCTGTGATTAACTACCTGTTATCTCTTAAATACGGCTAATTAACTGTAATTTAGGATGAATTGTACTGTAGTGGTGTACTGGTTTAAATGTAGTGTCCTAGATGTGTATAGCTATGCCTTGTAGTACCTGAATTTAGCCTGATTACCTGAAATTACCTACGCTATGTCAGAGTTCCTATGCACTTAACACTGTGATAAAACTACGCATTACTGGAGATATGTCATGCTCTTCTAATACACGCTTTATGCTAAAAATTATGAGTAATGCTAATGTGTACTGAAGTAACCTAATTATATATGTATAGATCAATTCCATACACGCCTATAATAGATAACTATTAGTGTACTGATATACCTCACACTATAATTTCGCTCTGGCAGAATGGTGTCGCAAGAGATTGATAAGCAATACTACGGTTATAACACGCAATTATCATACAAACAAGTATGGTCAAGGAGATTAAGATTTGAAATGACATAGATATGACCACAACCAATATGAAGTCTATCATCTTATTTATTTGGAGATATATTGTGTACCATTGACTATACTCAGGCAATGGTCATGACCTCGCTGGAGGCATGCAAATTCGTAGATCTCCAAAATCGCCTGATACGAATTGAAACAATCCCTTCGCTAATTGTGTCGTGCTTTGAAACACTGCAAATTATGCATATAACCAAAAGAAAAGAAAGTGATGTAATTATACCTGAAAAGATTATAGCGATCACCAACAGATCCATGACAATATTAAAGACATTATTAAATGCAAATCTCGGACACTGAAGAAAATAGAAGGTCAGTGAAAGAGTGTCGGGGTTTTATCCCCTAGAGGAGTGTTAGTCCCCTGTTTACCTGATTAGTCTAACTACTTATGCGTTAGTGTACTTCTAGGTGACTAAGTAATTAGTATACTGCTGTCTCCCTGGATCCTAAGTATTGAATTACTGCTGATGTTTTCTAAAATGAAATAAGGAGTGAATTGGTAAGAATACAATTGGTTTCCTACGGTCATGGTTTCCTCGCATGCTCAAAAATTGCTAGCTTGGTCTCAGCTTCCGGTTGTGATCTCTACTTTATCTGGGCTAGTCCTATTACCTATCCTAATTTATGCGGCCTAAAAAAGAATACCCTTGAACTGTTAGTCCTGCCTAACTCATCAATGGCTTGAACCATTGCTTATTCCTCTTTCGCATGTCCTGTGGAGTAATAAGATCTGTCCTAATTATTTTCCCCCAAGGGTTAATAGGTAGAGTAAATCCTAAGTCTCTAAGTCTAGTACATGTCGCACACCATTCAATATCCGGCATTACCGTATGACTAGTTGGTAAGACATAACCTAAGATCTTAAGGTTATGACAATTAATGCAGGATCTAGAAAATATGTTCCTACGCTTTTGTCCCTTCCTGTTTACCGGCTTCCTACATGCACTATTGTTAATTTGAGTGGGCTTGCTGTTAGGGTTATTCAACTGGGTAACCTTGGGTGTAGTAACTAATTTTGGGTTACCTTTTGAGGCACTGGCTGCCTTATTCAATGAAGTCCTCCTGTTACTTACAAATCTAGGATTTCGAGGATTCCTAACAGATTTAGGTGGAGTTGAAGTAAAAGTTTTAATGAACTCTTCCTGATATCCTGACAGATTTTTTCCTTTTGCTGCAAAGTCCTTTAACTGGAAATCTGCAGTATTAAGTTCCTTGGAACTACCTGGTATATCTCTACAAGTAGAAATATCAATTAATTACATATAAATTTTGACCAGACCCTTGGTCTTACAGTTAGCTTATCTTATGCTAATTATCTACGTATAACAGGAAGTTGTAACCCTCAAGCCCATGCAAATATTCTCAAGTGCTATCAAGACGCAGAGCATGTATTCTATAATGGTCGCATTCTAAACTCAGCCTGCTTGAATATTAAGTTCTGAGCCCATGTATGTCCATCCCAACCGTAACAACAACCTAACTCTAACAGATTTGGAAGGTCTGCTGTTAATCGCAATGCTGCATAAGAGAATGGAAGACATCCTTCAATGTCGATATCTGTTAAGTCCCTACCGTTTGCGCAAAGATATCTGAAGTCCTCATCGAAGAAGAAACCTGTTAGTCTAATTCTAGAACATCTTAACCTGGTTAATGCAAATTCCAACTCGCCACGATTGTACACACATATGGTGATGAGATGCTGTCCGTCCAATGTCCACTTAATTGGGCAGGGCATATCATCAGTACATAAAGCTAGTGTGTGTCTCCACCTTATACTAGTCCTCAGAATATCTTGTACTCGCATCGAAGTCTTAGCTAATTCTTCCAAGGATTGTATATCTAAGTGAAGAGCTATCCTTAGAATTACCTCAGCTGGCATTACCTCTAAGTAATCAGTCTGCCTATGTATGTGAAACATAGGGTTGTCCCGTGAGGCTATCCAACACTGTAATGCTAATTTCCAGCGCCTGGCTAAATGCGAATAGAAATGCCTGTATGGTTGATAATAGTAAGACATAACTCGCATATGCAAAGCTAATTCAGAAGTATGCAATCAGACTGTAAACGCAATTGCTCTCGTGAGCTTGGAGACAATTAAAGAAAATTACAACGCAAAGTGTTGACGTGAAACGTTAACTTGAAGCGTTGTAGTACTTTCCCCTTAAAATAAAGGGTAATTAGCTTAATACTTATTGTCTGAAGTAAATAATTATGCTCCTAGTGATTTGAAGATAATAATTGTTTTATCTTTTTACCTGGTTCCCGATTCCTTGGACCATTGGGATTCCTAGAAAGATCCAACTTGACAAGGCAACATTTGAAATCATAGGTCTCAATGAGATGCAAAAAGTGCTAAACAAGATAAAAAACTTTTGGTGCAACCCTAAATTGTAAGTGCTGAAGCAAATCTAATTGATTATGCATGCAATTTCTATAAGGTGCAATGTAATCCTAATCTGCGCTTCTTGTCCTGTAAATTTGATCGAAAATCTGAGCTGCTACGCATTTATTCTATTTTAATTAGTCATGCAAATGATTAATATCTTAACTAGATCTAAGTTTGCTTTTAATTACGCCTTAATGACCTTAGTCATCTTAAAAACAAGTTATGCAAAAAATGTTTAAGTCCTGTCGCGTACATTGAAATGCAAGGATCCTAATTGCCTAAGAATTTGCTTAATTACGCCTAATTTTTCTTAATAACCTAATAGCCATGCTTCGCTAACTACCTCTGCAATGATTAGTAGAATAACAAGCTATGGACAAGCATGATTGACCAATCTATGTTTAACATGCAACATGCATTAATGAACATGCCAAGTTAGAGTGGTAGCCTAATTAGCATGCAAATGATTTAGTGATTATGCTAACACTGGATTGCATTAAGTCCTAAGATCCTATGTCTAGTAGTAGTTTTCATATTATAACCTTGTTAACCTTGAGCTTGACCTTTAACCTTAACCTTGAGTGCATATCTGTTTGCCTACCGCTATAGTATCCTACAGTCTGGACACGTGTAAACAAACAATTATCACCTACTTACTATACTACTTCCGGTCTTTGCCATATTCACTTACCTCTATGGTATCCTACAGTCTGGATACGTGTAATGAACGAGTAGCAAGAACCTTCCATAATTCTCGTCAATTCTCATCCTTACTTGACCTATGAACTACGGTCCTGTAGTCCTTCTGACGGTAAATAAGTGTAAACCCAGTTTTACACGTATAAGGGTGAGTGCAGATTTTTGCATAATTAATTACCTTAATTAATTATCAATTAATCTGTCCATTCCATGTACATCAAAGAATGAAATGATCACCCGAACATCTTCTTGAAGTAGTAGCATATTCTGGCACTGAGGATTAGCGCTGTCTTGCAAAACGTTGCTAAAGCTGCCATTCTTATGCACTAGGGGGCACCTGAAGTCTTTCTGTGACCTTCAGCTGACTGAGTAGTATCTCAATGATACCCTGTTCATTGTGGACAATTCCACTCATGACATTGCCCCGTTCACCCTGTTGTGAACTAACTGTGGTAGAGTATATCTGGCTCTACTTAATATTCATTTTCTACTAAGGTCGTTGATATAGCACTGTATATCTGTTCTTATGTAGAAAGCTTACTTGTGACATATACCATTGTCACAACAGGTCATATTTACCATGATGACCTCTAATTTGAATTACTGGCAACCTCATTAATCAATCGTTAATGGGATTCAATTTCTGCATGACCTCATATCTTGGTTGATTACACATGTGATCTCCAAAGACATGGTAATTGTTTGCAACTGGTCAATCATAAGCAAATGTCAAAAGACATTGTTCTTATGATTAACAAATAGCCAATGACTCATTGTCATGTAGATGTGCAAGGTCCTTCTCTTGACACATGTAAATTACGAAGTAATTTTGGAAACGAACTGTAATTGGAAACAGTACTGGCACACATATTTATTTTCAATGAGAATGTAGATGACATACATGTCATGTTATTTTCAATGAAATAATGTAGATGACATACATGTCACAATGAAATTCGAGAAAATCACACAAGGTCAAACGGTGTCAAAGTCACCAGATTTTAGCTGACATCGGAAGATATTGTTGATATATCCAATGTATATTCAAAATTCACACAGGTCAAAAAATTAGGGCAAGTGAGGTAAACCTATGCTTCCCATTGATTTACTGAGTTCAAGAAATTTGCATAATGTCGAAATCCATCAGTGGTGATGTCTTGCTACGACATCACATGAACCAAAAATTGACCATGACCTAGCAATCCACCTGCTAGTGCCAAATTAGCTATGCATGAGATGCGTTTTTCCCGACAGATGAAATCTCGGGTACTGCGCCTGGATGTCTCACAAGATGATGAGTGTGATCACCATATGGTAATCTTGGGCTGGCAAAACATCAAATCGTCGGACCAGTCTTCAATAGGTCCTTGGTTAGCCCCCTCCAGATCTATGAGGTTTGGCATCTTGGTGGTCAATTTTCGTACCTTGTCCGACAATGGGTCACATTGATCTGCGTGATATGATCGCCATTACGTCATAGAATTGCAAAATCATGGTCGGTGAACTCTCCATGCAAATTAATGCGATATCAAAAAGATCACACCTTGAAATTACTTCCTGTCCCGATGTTGAAGGAGATTTGATTTGAATATTTGATAACCTTGAAAACCTGCCTGATTTGTCATCTATGTGTGAATAATAATTTTAAATTTAAATGCTGTGTGCATATTTAATGAGTGGTCAGCAGACATGGCCACTCCTATCTCTTTTGACATGAATACATTACACATATTACCTGGTTATTTGACCTTGTGAAATTAGTTATCATAACTTTTTATGTACACCTGTACTTACACCACAATTACAACATCATGTGTAGATCAAAATGTATTCCAAATGATTTGACCTTCAGTTCATTTAACAATGCCAACTGAAGACTAGAGGATCTCAGTAATACTGTAATTTTGACCTCTGGTTAGATACCGACTTCTGGCATCAATAGGTCAACAAAATCTAGAAAGATGTCAGTTGCCAACATATACTCAAATGTTGCTATGGGAAAATGGATGTCCCTCTGACTTATCTTTTCGATCGCCTCATAAAGCATGCAAGATACTGATACATAGAAAACCGTGGTACTTGTCTAACCTTATTGTCTCCAGGCACATTCTGGAGCGTTTGATACTATTTAACTGTCTGAGCCGTTTATTGCTAGTTACCCTACCTTCTTCCATTATTCCCTGATGTTCTGGATTCTAACAATGATCACCTAACTGTCTACCTCCCTGTGCTTCGCTTCACGCATCGTTGCCTAGCTTGATAATAGCTAGAAGAGGGACGCATATATTAGGGTGAGTGTGTGAATTTCTAAAAGATCATAGTACATATTTGCTGTATTCTAAAACCCTGATATAACCGATCCGAGGTTCGATCCTCCATTCAATTTTGCATCCAATTAAAAAATCAGTAACACAAACAAGATCAATCAATTAAGAATCTACTGAATTTTATTTATCAGCAACCCGTAATAATTAACGATTTAATAATTTTACTTATTATTGAACTATAGTTGAAAAATATTTTACAATTACTTTAATCGGAACTAGTTAAATTAAAACATTAATTTACCAATTGTTATTACCGCGTTGCTTACCTTAGTTATTTTAAATATGTAAAAAGCTGAATCATAATTAACGTCAGATGCAACATTAATCGGAGTATCACTGGATCGTCATAGCCTCGTCCGCAGTAAACTGGTTGACTAGTTTATTAACCTTTACTGCCTGTATTACGCTTACCGATAACTAAAAATGATTTTAATTAAAAACGAAGGACGCAGCAGTCCAGCATTAATTTTAACGCAAAATTATATCTAACAATTAAATCAATGCAAATAATGATCATACAAATACAAATCTTAAAATTACAACGTGAAGCATTACGATGTAATGAGAAACGTTGTAGTCCTTTCCCCTTATAGCGTTATGGTTAGCTTCACTCTTATAGCTTGAACTGAAATAGGTATAATCCTATTGATTGATTTTGAGATTACTTCCCTATTAAAATTTTGATTAAGGGTGAATGTTCTAGTAATAACATGTGCTCGCCACTGCTGTCACTGCCTAACTGCTTATGCTCGCCTCAACATTATCTGATCTAATTACTTCCTGTAGGTTAACCTGTGAAACGCGGAAATGGGGTCAA
>JAUJYS010000570.1:0-22161 GCA_033995665.1 Melogona broelemanni
AAAGAGACACGAGGGTGCAGTATTCCTGTAGTGCACTAGGCGCTACTGTGAATTAAAAAAAAAAAAAAAAAAAAAAATCTTCAGTTAATGCTGGGAGCCCTAGGAACGCCTAATGGGTGCTGTAGAAAATAGTCTGTCGATAAAACTATGGATAGTCCCCCGATATATCTATTTACTGCACCATTTAAAGGTTAAAGTCATAGTGGTTCGAGTTACCAATTATCTAAACTGAAAAACGATAGTTTCGTCAGAATTACGCCGTAGACACCCAATGGGTTTTTGAAACTTATTATGTTATGATGTTATGATGCTTGTGGCTTATGCTTATGTTTATGCTTGTTCTTTTTATTTTATTTTAGGCTTTATTTTTAATATTATTTTTTAATCTTATTATATTAAATAGGCTTATGCTTGATTACTTATTTTCTAGCCACAGTTTTTATAGTTACAGAAAATAGCATTTTTGAACTTGAATGAAACGATTGATCTACACAACTATCGTTATCACTTCACATCAATTGAACAACCCATAAAAATTGTTTCACTGGTTCATTGGAACATCACAAAGAGAGGCGCTGTGGTGCACAGAGTGACCAACGCATAGTTACCACAAACTAATCGTTCTTCAGAAAAATAAAAGTACCCAAGAATCGCAGACAAGCACCTAAATTCAATGACGTTTTGAGTTCGCCAACACAACACCCTTTCTTGACTGCGATCTTTGAAAATCCATGCCATTATCTTTCTTCCAGATGCGATGCGGAGGGGGGACAGAAAGGGCCTCTAATTATTTAGGAACAACTAAGACCACAATTGCGATTTCATCTCTGTTGCACTCACGTTTACATTGATCAATGCCACGTTTCCAAGCACATCCGCATTGCCCAGATTTTGGCTCTTGAGACCAGGCTCACCAATTTCTCCCTACATGAGCAACATTGAAAACACAAAGCAGTAAGTCTCGTACGCAAACAATCTGACTTACTAGTTGTGCTTGGATCCAATAGTCAATTCAAATGTCATAAGAAATTACATTTAATTACCATTTGGGGTGCCCTGACTTTGTGCCCATCCTGTATATTCCTCCATCCTTAATTAATTATTGGTTGTATATTGCTATAAAATTAGAAGACAATAGTAACATACTTATGCCCGTATGCATCGATAAAATAGAACTATCAGAAGAAAAAGGTGGCGCTATGGAGCGTCCACGTGATCGCAATTGTACATGAATTTCAGCAACGGAACATTTTTATAACGTTGCGCATTGCTAAAGGAGAATTGCGGCCACGTGAACGCTCCATAACACCACAATTATTACCAGTTATAGTTATATTCTGTGATAAATAAGTTTCTTTTGAGTAAGGTCTTAGGCAGCGCTACGTTCGTATCCGTAGTTGTCCTATTAGCGGAATGGGAAAGAAAGTGCAATGCAGGTAAACCAACCAACGGGGGGAGCTTTAGGAAAAAAACCACGAAGTGATGCAATGCGGCGAAGTCTATATTGTGGTTAAAGGAAGGAAAAAAAGAGGGGCGTGGGAAGAGTGAATGTTAAGGGCTACAGTTGTTAAGATAAGAACCAGTGCCAACGATAAGAATAGTTCGCTAGATGTTTTTGTTTTGGCGACCCTAATTTAAGGACATTTTTGTGCACGCATTTAATTAAGCAAGGCAACTCGATGTTCAATAATTAATTGACCAACTAACGCGAGAAGAGAATGTATCGAATGATATTTTTTCATATTTCGAAATGATTATCAGGAATAATTTTATCTGAGGCTTTTAAAACAAATATACATGTACAGCGAACTATCTTGTCTTTAACTATGATTTGCTTCGGCAACTTCGAAAACAAAAGCGAATACTGATTTTCAACATTTCGTCGCACGGTATAAGTAACGACACTATTTACAAATAACGTACAGTATTTTTATTATAAAATTGATGGCAAACGTGACAATGCTAATAGTAAAATGCATTTATATAATAAATGGTTAGTTGATCTTTCTTGAGAGATACAAATTATAAAAAAAAACCGTGTCTTGCCTTTTAACTTATGTTCAAGTTTTGCACTAAATTGTAAATCTGTTTTAAAAGCCTCGGATAAAATTATTCCTGATAATTAGTTCGAAATATGAAAAAAATATCATTTGAAGCAAAATCAAACACCCAGCTTAAGGCATTCCGATTGCATGCAACCAACCAGTGTTTCCCAAACTTGTTGGCTCCCGGAGCCCTTTTTAAAACTATATTCAATGGCAGAGCCCCTAAAAAGCTACAAATTTTAATAGCGGAGACCTATTTTGTACAAGTTGATGACGTTTGGATACAAATCAATGACGTTTTATTATTTATTAAATTGTTCAATTCATTCGATAGGAGCACAGTTTGGGAAGCGAGGCAACCAAGCACAGCTTTCTGCGCGACGTGAAGCTGAAGTGTCACCAATCACTCTATCCACGTCAACGGACTGTGCTAATTTTATGCGCCCACGTAATCAAGTGCATCTTACGCCTAAAGCGGAGGCGGGGAGCTAATTCATTAACGCGCGAGCGGAGAAAAAAAAGGACGACTCATCATCGCCAAAGAACTGTGTTTGCACGCACACCCGCCTTCCCCTATCCTACAGTGGCCTCATATGAGCACGAGTATGCGTCCTTAAGAGGAGCGCTCTTAATTAATGTTTCATTGAAAGATAAGGAACACGAAAAGCTCGCCGAATCGCGCTAAGGTCGTCCTACACTTGCCAATACTCAATCGGTACGTTGGCGAGCCCAAAACTGAAGGACGCGTTCCCAATCCCCCAGACCTGAATGGAATAAAATATGGCAAATTGCTTTTTGGCGCTGTGTTCCGAAAAACTCGACGGTCCTTGGATAAACTTTTAATTTACTTTCAATTACAATATTTAACCCTTTAAGCGATACGTTTATTTTTGGAGACTTATCTCTCACCGTTAAGTTTAAGTTCAAGCTTCAGCGCAATGGATAAATTCAAATCAGATTCGCATTTGTGAAATTGTATTAATCGCTATGGAATTTGTAAAGGTGAAAGAACATGCCTATATCTACCGTACGAGAGGGCGTGGACGAGTCAGGCTTGTCAATAGCGCTTAAAGGGCTATAGAAGCGGTCCCAGGGGACCTATGACGGGTGTCGAGAGACCAGCTTTTTACACTGATTAGTACATCTTACTTTAAAAGCTCTGGCGATACTTAAAATGACTATTCCACTTTCTGCACTCCCGGCGCCAGATAGCTAAGATGTCAAAACACAATATCTTTAATATAAACCTTGATTAGCTTCGAAACGCAACTTACTCTAACAAAGTAATAAAATTACTCAGATATTAGCACAATATACCTTGCATGTACATATACTGGATATTATCTTGATATCTAGATTCTCTATCTAATGGAATAGCTAGATCTGCAAAAATTTCTGATGCGCAACACTTGCTCTTTTAAAAAATATGGATTGGCAAATGTCTTTCCAATTACTAGTATACGAGCATTGCATAATGCACATTGAATAAAGCTTTTTCTAATGCCATATTCGCAGTACGCTTGTACGCGCAATTGGCATAATGTTCAAATAGAAAAATCGTTAATCCACGTATTCCACGTAGACATTAAGCAGATATGCCGCGTGGTGACATCTATTGGGTGAAAGGCGCAACTGCGGCCTGTCCAATAAAGGTTCAATGTGTTACAACTGTAACAGTGTACAAGAAAATTGCTTCGGGCGGGGTGACATGTCGCACAAAAGCAGACTTATTGGAATGATATGCGTAACTTTACTTGACGTTTCGCGTACATTCATGCAGAATAAAAGCTAATTGTTTGGCTTTTGAGGTTCGCATCAGAGAATTCGAAAACTGATCATCGACTTTGTCAGTCAAATAAATCACAATGCAGTTTTGTTACTTTGCAGAATTCTAATGCAGTAACTCAATTACTGAATTAATCTTGATTAAGAATCATACCAACAAGAGAAATGAATTAGGAACCGTTTTAGAAACAATTAAAGATAAGACCTAGACCATTTAGGAGACGATATGGTAATATTAAGACGCTAGGTATGAGTGGACGAAAAATATGAAAATCATAAGAAACGAATTAAGCATATATATACGAAAATATGCGGAAATCAGAAAAATAAGCAACAGTAATCGCTTACACGGTAAATAATGATAATTAGTTACATGTCCAATAATCATAATTGGTTACATGGTAAATAATGACAATTGGTTACATGGGCAATAAAGATAATTGACGGCATGGTCAACAATGTTAATTTGGTTACGTGGTCAGTGGTCATAAATAAAAAATAATTGGTTGCATCAGTACATGGTCAGTAATCATAAATAAAAGTGATTGGTTACATGGTCAGTGTTCATAAATGAAAGTAATTGGATCCATGGTCAGTAACCATGAACAAAAGTAATCGGTTATGGCCGACATACTTGAGTATAAAGGTAAGTTGATCTCGCCGATTGCTTCTGAAATCCGAACTAGTTTGGCACCCTGTACAAACCGTACGTCAATATCTCCCCCACCCACCCGTTCTCACGATAATCAATCAATGAAAAAAAAAACTCTTGTCCAATAACCCAAAAGAACAGTCACGATGCGGGACGCGACCACAACCGGGATAATCGTTTCTTGTATACCTGCACGACGGGGGGACGGGGGGATTAGTCTGAGTATGGAGCGCCGTCACACGCGCGATTCAACCTAAGTACCACGCGGTGAATAGATTTTTCAACTGCGGGGTTCAATAACTCGGCCAAAATAGAAAATTACCCGATCGATGTCGCGACGAACGTTGCTTAGGTTTTTGCATTCCGTGTTTGTGTACGTGTATGTGTGTATGCTTTACCTTGTGTGTACGGCTTATAGCGTCGGCCCGGTCTTTACACGCACCAACACTAGCTGCCCTATCGGTCACGCTGGACCGTCGTAATTATTTAATGAGCTCGCCTCGGCGTCCACAGAAACATTTGCGGCGCCACTTTTGTTCTCCGTCAAAGAGATCAAGCGGTAGACGAGAGTTGTATTGGTATTAAAAATTACCGAGTTTCATTCAATTCAGATAGGGGAAAATGTCAATTTTCTGTTGGTGGTTCATTTAATTGCAAGATCGTCGTAGCCCAGGCGATTGAGCGACCGACTGTCCTGGGTTCGATCATGGGTTCATTGGGCTCTCGTTAGTTCGATTCCGGAGTATCGGTGAAACTGTGTCATTCCATATACAGTAATGCTAAAGAGTTTAGAGGGGGTACAGAATAGTGATTTCCACTGGCGGCGACTGCATGCTGACAGTGTTGGGTAGAAACGGCAAAATTACGTTTCCTTCTAAGGAATTCGTTTCTTTTTCTGAGGAACGTTTAGAGAGATCCCGTTCCTATTTTTACAAAGGAACTTTGGAACATTATTTTTTAAAAAAAAAGTCTAAGGATGTAGGGCGTTACATTAGATGCAAACGAAAATGGCGAAACGCTGCTTGTCAAACGATGTTTCTAAGACCAAAAAGGCTTACAATTTTTAAATTCACAATTATTAGTCGATGAATATGGCGACAGTTGTACGAAAATTGTACTAAAAATTAAATGACTGCCGCACCGAACCTAATATTTTATTTTTAAATCGAAGGAACTGGGAACGTCATCCTTCCTTTCCTGTTATGGAGGAACGAAGACCGTCCTCGATCCTTTTTATGAATTAACGAGGAACACGAACGTGTTCCTTTTAAAAAGGACAATTTCGTTAACAAATTAAATGACTGTACTGAACCGAACTGTACTGAAAGGATGGGTATTTCGCTACTATAAATGTTGCATAGCTTCCTATTTTGTGTTGGGTTTCTAAAGCCATTGATCATTCTGTTGCTGGCGAAAGAGGAAAAGTTGTATTCGAGTGAACGAGGAAGTTACTAGACTTGTTCACAAAAAAAAATAATTGAAACATCAATAAAATGGGCGAGAAATGCAGTTCCCTAAATTAAAACGACTGGAGACAGTAATAATATACACTGTACACCATTCAAACGTATGGCAGTGGCACTAAAAAGTGTGTCAATTAACCCAGAACAAAAGCGATCGACAATGCCGTTATATCCTGTACTTTTACCAGTGCCAGACAATTGACTGACTTATCCAGACTTGCCGCCCGAAAGCGCAAGTATGCAGTAACGTAATCGGCGTTCTGCGAGACAGCGCCTCTCACAATTCCGTATACCAACCAGTAGACTCTCACTCGAGTGTACACAAGCAATGCTGTTTACGAAAAACTTTACCAATTATATTGGTGGTTTGATGATAAAAATATTTTTTCTTCTGAAAAATGTCAGGGAATAAGAGAAACGGGAAATACGTTAGCGGCATCTTAAAATAAAACCATGCATTTTCATAAGTTATCAAGATTAACATTCCTATTTACGGTAAAATTATACAGAGACTGACAGTTTCAATTACGAATCTACAATCTGAAGTGAAGATCTAATGTACGTGGTTCACCGAAATGCATTGGCTGCATAATAATTTTTTTTTTAACTTACGATAATCAATTTTATTGTACCCTATGAGAATATCTGTTATCATCGACACAAATAATGGTAGTACGCAAAAATTGAATTAATAGCAGTGGCGACGTCTAGTACATTGACGAAATAGGACGTCTATAATTAAAACAAGTGATGAAAAAAGTCTTTCGGGAACAGCTCCGGGAAATAAGGACGAACAGAGTCTGGCAGATTTTTCGTATTAAGTTATAATTAACTAATATTTCCGATACATTTCAAACATTTGTTATATTTTATTCCAAATTTAGGGCATTAAAGCAGGTTTAAGGTTTGCTCATTCGCAATTTAGAAATGTATCGAAAGCATTGATTCAAGCATAACTTTATACGAGAGTTTTGCCAGACTCTGTTCGTCGTTTTTTTTCGGACCTATTCCTGGAATTTTTTTTCCTCAATAAAACGGACCTTCACAAATCCGTGCCAATCTGCCATTTCCTCAACCTACACTCCACACAGGCTCTCAGCTAGTAAGATTTGGTTTCGTCCATAGGTAGGTACTGCTGGAAAAATTGATATGAGTAACCAAAGCCATTGTCCCATAATGGCTACTCCTACCCGATTCAAATATGTCTTCTAGAAGGTTGGAACAAATGGGAAACATTCCTGGAATGCAGAGATAATTTCTATTGCACGTGATTCAACGGGGGGAAAAAGAACACGTAGCACTGAAAAACTTTCACCGAAGTTTAACATTTTTATTGGCAATGAATCATGCGTATGAAAAAATTGACCAGAACTGCTCATGGGTTTTCCTCATAAGCAAATCTAAGAAAATACTTAGATAAAAGTACTTTATGTTTCCTCAGATGTTGCCAAAGTAACAAGAGGAGTGCACAAATCTCACGTAGTGATATTCACCACAGTAAAGGAAATTTCTCTAGTGAAAAAGAACGTCACTCTCCATCCAAACAAAATCTGTGAAATGTGAACCTAAAACAATTAAGAAAGTTTTTAAAGTCAAATTTGGCACTTTCATTGACATGCTCAAATTAAATCATGGTCATGAAAAGTCGGCCCAGGACTGCTCGTACGTTTCAACGCAAGCTAAATAGTGAAAGCGTTTAGCTAAAATAGCTTCAACCACCCGCTTTCTATATGAATATTTAAACCAAATTCGTCAAAAATTCTCACCTTCCCACTGCAGTTAAAGTCTCCGCGATGGCCAGCATGATAGGCGGGTGATTGCGACATTCTCGGCGCTGGTGCGGAAACTGGGGGCCGAAATTGCCGAAGAGAGCGGCGCCGCTGGCCGCGGCAGCCAATCTTACGAGACGCGGGACTCGACCCTCTCAACAAGCCGACCGACCCCCCTCCCCGACCGAGCCGAGGACGGCTACCGAGGACGGGAAAATCGAGCGGTTCTCGATGCGGCTTGAAATGAAGCAATCTCCCGACGAACTTTTGTACCGCAACCCGATCCGCGCAACAAAAAAAAAAACACTGTCCACTACTTCTGTATTTGAGTACTGCCTTTTTCGTACGTGTTAACAAGAATTCGACCGAGTCAATTGTCACTTCAACTTCTTTCTATTCTGACGCTACAACGTTCAATAAATGGCTGTCATTCAATACTTGATAGGTCTTACGGTTACAGAAACAAAATGGCTACAGAAAAAAAACTAAAACACAGAGTATCCAAGTATTGAACGGTTCAAAATCGGTTCGACACCTAAAGCGCTTGGCAATCGTTTTCCCCCAGTCCTCGAACGGAGGAAACTGGGAATAGGCAGATTTTGTAACGCGACCACGTTTTCAATTACGCGAAAAGATGAATTCACGAACCAACACTGATACTGAAATGATAAACGCAGATAAGTATCCTTTTGCAATCGAAATTCGATGTCCCACGGACAAAATGCAAATCTTTAAAACGTCAGGCACGAAATTCGATGGTAATTGAAATGGCCGATTAAACAATAAAGGGATCAAACTAGAAAAGTGTTTGAAATGTTTCAAGAGCCATCAGAACACATACGTAGCACAATTAGGGATGATGTAGGGTGCGTCGAACAATCGTCGTACGGGACGACTTCAAAACTGAAAAACTAAGTTACAACGGAGCTCACAAAATTGACACCTGTGTAGCTCATTAATGATATTATGTAAAAAGTCGTCACGTCGCACTATTCAAACTACTGGAGAACGAAAACTACAATTTAAGATATTTCAAACTCTTGATTTAGAAACGCGGCCACAAAAAAGTCAAACCGCGACAGCCGACTTAACCACATTCGACTGTAGCACATCTGGGTATGAGACTGGTCCCATACGCAAGTTAAGACTCAGACACTGAACGTGTGTGGAAACACCCTCACCGACCTCACGAAAAACACAATTTCACGCGGATAAAAAAATAGTCCCACCGTTGGGCTTAGTCGTTTCCGTGCCACTGTTAAATGCGCGCGAACGAAAAACTCCGTAAACAAGAACGATGTGGGGGAGAAAAAAACCGTTTTTGCAGAAAAAAATATGTGTCTGGCCGACAAAAATTAGAAAGCCAACCTCCACTCGTTTTTTTCTGCGGTCGTTTGGGTAAAAAAAAAAGTAGTTTTACTCGCTGGATGATGATGATCAGCAGCAGAAACAGCAACTACGTACGGTGATGGTGGTGGTGGTTCACGGCGGACCCCATACCACTACAGTTGTAGCTAAAGCGGGCCATATAGCGATAAAACGCAAGCATGCAAACACGCACGTCTAACTGAAATCATTTTTATCTGCATTGCTCGACCAGGTATAGACACGAGCGTTAGTATAGGTATACATTGCCTCCTGAGACCAAAGTCTTGATCGAAACTTGTCAGAATAATCTAAATAAGTTACATTTCAAGTCAAAGTATGAACCGGTTTAAAACGCAAAATTCGCGAGAAAAAAAAAATAAAGTTCCAAAACAAAGTTAGACAAAAATGCTCGCTATGCTTGCTAATGTTTTTTTTCTTTTTTAAGTCGGCAATAAACTTTCACTTATAGCAAGAAACTTGTGTTGATTTTCCTAAAATTTGACAGGGCATGACAACAGGCAATTGTACTTAAGGAAAAAATCTCCTGTGCTCCAAGAATTCAAATAATTACCAGGTTATTAATTAACCAATAATTAATCGTTTAATGCTTTTTGTCCAATATATCGGACATTGCGCGCGATTTAAAAAAAAAAAATCCTGAAATTTTTTTCATCAATGCATTGACCTTAAGCTCGTTATAAATTATTTTTTAAACTAAAATTTGCATATGAACTCTCGCAGTAAAAATATTTTTTCATGGTTAGAAAATGGACAGACTATGTGCTAATTGTTTCTCCGAATAAATTTAAATCAATACTCTCAAATGTGTAGTTCACATAGCTGGTCTGCTCAAAAACAAGAATTCTAACTGTATTCGAAATGACGAATTCCAAAATATACAATACGTGTAGTTTCAAAACGTTATTGGCGACCTCTGGTGGCGTTTCAGAGATTCGATTGGGTTATTGCAGTTATTCTGTATTGATAATCAAATGAACCATCAATGGATTTTATGTTATCGACCATTACCCTTTAGGCGTCACGGACGCCGCCCGCTGTCACGTGCCCGTTCGCTGCATGAACATTATTAACACAGACGGTATCACGGTTTTCTTTCACCTTTAAAATCCCCACAGCAATTCAGATATAATTTTTTATACTGCAGAGCAAAGTTACTATTCAATTTGACAATAAAAAATGCATCTCACAAAATAAAAATGCAAAACCAGGTAATATAGCGCCACCCAAATAATGACGAACAGAGTTCATACGACAGATGTTAAATTAAGAGCTTTTATAAATTAACTTATCACAGAGCGAATTGTGCGTTTGGTGAATTTACGGGGTCTCAGGAGGATATATGGATCCGTTAGTCCGCGCCTCATTTGTGTGTATACGTGTATCCATCCCCGTGACCACACCACTGCCACCACCAAGCAGCCATTCACAATAGTCCGACTCAACACGCGCTTAACCCAAAAAAGTACATATTGACATCGCTCCAGTTGGTACTGCCGTCTGCGGTCAACCTATCTGGTACGACCGTAGCGCCACTCATGGCCTACGCCATTCCACCGATAGCAAATCTAACGGTAACTGGATCGTCCGCCACCCATTACGGATCCGGTTCACACGGGATAGCCCCATCCAGATTCAGGCGGTGTTCGTCCACCTGAAAGACTACTCTTTCCGTTTATAATTTCGGTACCGCGTAACCTAGCCTCGATATTCCGACTCACCACCACTTCGATCTGGATTGGACCACTTCGTGCTAATGGATCGTATTGGGTTTCGCAATCCCGCTCACGCCACGACCGCACATTTTCGCCAACACTTCGAAACCCGACTGTAACTGAATACTGTTTGGTGTTGTCGCGAAACATAAATAAATTATTAATTCTGTTTGTATTGGATGGCTAAGTTTCATTGGATCCAATATCCTCCATGGACTTTAGGTCCTCAATAGTGAACTGAACAGGCCGCCCGAACTGTATGGGAGATTCCGCAAACCGAAAAAAAATCGATTCCCGACTCGGGTTTTCGCTGTTCGAACCCGAAGCACTAGTGAAAGCACTGGTCCACTCTACAAACGCTCTATCGTGGCGATTAGAGGTGTACAAAATCTCCTGTAGTGATATTATACATTTTTTAATTCAATGAAGTGGATGTCACAACAGGGGATTCTGTACTCCACTAATCGCCTCGAAAGAACATCTATGGAGGGGCACATTTCAACTGTACCCCAGGATCGAATAAACAGCCTGCGCTGGGAATCGAACCCGGGACCGCCCGCACCGCAGCCGATTGCAATACCAAGTGGGCTAGACGGATCGTAATTTTAAAAAGATGGGCGCTCAAAAAGGATTAGGCGAAATTTGATATTTAAGTCGTTATGTACTTTACGATATCTATAACGCAAATCGGGACGCATATGTTGCACACCTCATCAGATCACAGACAACCATTGATTGTCACATAGAAACTTTTTCGCGCTATCTACCAAGTAAAATAGGTAACTGCATCGGAATCGTTCTATTGTTTATTGTTTCACGCACCCGTTATATATAATTGCGTTACCCAATTCAATATTTAATACTTCCTACTACTACTACTAATACCGGTACATGTATATGCCAAATATACGAGTAAACACACTTGAAGCACAACATTTGTATCGGTCCTATGGTGTTGCGACATACACACAGTTGTACTATGTATATTTTTAAAAAATCAATAAAAGAAGGTTGTTTTAGAGGTGGAGAGTTTTACTTCCTGACAAGCCATAGCTTGTCAGGAAGTACATGTCTGACGGGCAACTTTGGTTATGACCAAAATAACACATTACAACCGCATTAATTTAACCTAAACGTTATCGCATCACTAAAAAAAATAGTACCCTTTACGTCAAAATTGATCAAAATAGTTAATTAAAATTGAACGCCTCGCAGGAGTTTATTGCTTCAGCAAGTCCTAGGAAAATGTATTGTGTCGTAATGTTGAATTTATCAACAGTTCAAATAAGAATAACGATTTTAAAAAAAATGGCGAGACCAAAATAAACTGTTCTTATAAATAATTTGTTACGTCCGGCGTTGTCCCGGACACAGGATACAATCATTTCAAATCTAAAACGTCATACTAAAATACATTTTTACTACCCAAAGAATCGATTGCACTATAGCATAAAGAAACAAAAGACTCGAATACATTAAAAATTTTCACCATCTTCAAGTCACAAGTTTTTTCGTTGCAAACAAAAATGTACCTGTGTATTTCACTTAGAAAATAGATTTATTTTAATTTGCAAATGATTTATTGCCATACGCGTTTCACGTCAATTTTTCAGTAAGCGCTAAAAGCACTTAAAAGATTGATTATGCATGGCTACATTTCAAAACGTCAACAGGGTATATGTGTTTGAATTTTTAGATAAACCCAGATAGCGTTTCGCGACCGCGAATTCAGGTAAGTTGCGTGCAAGGCAGTCCATCACGTTAACATAACGTCGATCGACCCCCGACAATAATATTACCGGCGAGCTCCCACCACCGTCCACAGCCAAGAACCGGTATCGTCGGTCCCGTCTACAGACCTATCGACCGATCTTTCTAATAAATTTCCCATTTTGCAAGACATGCATCCTCAGCTAAGGTCAACTCCTAAAACGTGTGTACATAGTCTTTTGCGAAATAAAGATTAAAATAATTGCAAAGTTAGAACGACGCAAGAGATCTATTTTCTCGGACGAATGCAGCCGCCGGTATCACACAATGAGATGTGGGGTAACCGCCGTAGCAGTTCGGTAATATATCGCGTTTTGAGGTGGACAGCCAACGCGATAAACGGATCCACAACGGTATCCAGAGTGGAAGGGGAAGTGCGTCGGGAGTGGGGGAGGGATGGGCAAGGGGGCAGCAATCCATTTTCACAATCCGCCCTCCAAATTCTAGTTACAAACTATTGAACTGCGGAAGCCCATGCAGGCTAGGCTAGATATGCCACCATGTATGTAACAAAATGCGATATACGCCTTTGGGCCACACAGGAGTCCGGCGCTCAATGTTTTTTCTACGGATTATATCATTGCGTGCCACTATATTTTTTATCCTCGGTTTTCGCGGAATGCCTACGTGCGGCGTGCGCAAAAATATTTATTTTTTTAGGATACGTTTTCACCTTTATTGGACTACTAAATACTGCGGTAATTGCCTATTGCAGGCGGACCGCTTGAAAATACCAGCGTTATTTAAATAGAGAAAATAAATGGGAATTATAGCGTAGAACTACTAGTGTAATTGAATGACGATTCAGTCCTGGGAAAAAGGTTTTTCGACAACGGACAACCAATTACCAGTTGATGGATCATTTCAATTAGTTCTAAAATTGTTATTTCCCGCATTAAATTAATTAATAACGTCAGATGTGAATCGCCAATTTATCGAGTATGCAGCTATTTTTATAATGAAAGGCGTGATGAATTTGCTATGGCGTTGTCTGGTGGTAGAATTTCGCATAGGATCGAATAAAAGGGAACCCGCGTAGAAAATCGAACCCAGAACCGACGGATGCTGCTGCTGCCTCACTAAAGAATTTCCTCGCTAAAAAATAAAAAATAATTTGGTGCAGGATAGGTATCTGTTCTAGGTAGGAATCTTCACGCTTCAGGAGATTCTATACCCCTCATGTTGCTAACGCAATGTCCGAGGGGCACGTTTTCACCAGTACACCGGGGTCGAATAAACGAGAGCCCGCCGCCGGTAATCGTTCCTAGAATCGGTCACATTGGAAAAAATATCAGCCAATCGATATTTTCTCAAATTTAAAAATAGGATTTACCGTTTTATAAAGGCCATGCTAGAACAACTAATGTAGTGAAACATGGAAAATATATTCCTTTAAGTTTTCTGTCAACATCAACAGTTGTGATAGAGGGAAAAACAATGTTAGGCCCAGGGCAGAAATATAAGACGGCCAAGTAAAAAAAAATCTACTTAATGTGTAAGTAAGAAGTGGAATACGAGCAAGATGTAGTAACGCGGAGGATCTTGAGTGCCGGCCTTTTGGGAGACCGACCTACAACAACAACCAATAATTTTCTTCTCGAAGACCTGGCGCAAACGCAGACCAGACAGGACCAGACAACAACGTGCAATTTCGAAACAAAAAAAAACGAATCCGAATGATTACGACGCAGCACAACTAGCCTCTTTCCCGGCGGCATAAATTTGCATTGCATATGTATACCTGTGTGCGAGTATACAGAGTCGATGATTAATGGGGGAGACTAAGGAAAAGTGTGTATGGTCACACCAGAATTGCTAAGTGGACGACGATCGACCCAAAAAGGAAGCGAACGCTCTTTATGCGCGGACTGCCGACACATAAACACAAACGAATGTTCGTAGATACGGGAGGCTATCCTCTGCGCGCACGATTGTAATTATTGCCCCCTGGTGGCTCTCCAGAGAAGCGGATAGGATCGACGATTTGGAGAACTATCGATTTGTTAAGGTGGCTGACCAGCAAATCAGATTCAAAAACCCATCCCATGGGTATATTTTTAGTAATTTGTTAAATTTTGAATATTTTAATTAAATAAATGTTAATTTAATTAATGATATTACGATACGTCTATCAGTGGATATAGCAACATACAGCTGAGCGGGTGATCCCGGGTTCGATTCCCGGCGCAGGCTCTCGGGCACCCTTCGCATATTGCCTAAGCAACACAAAGGGTACAGAATCTCCTTCAGTGATATTCACCCAGTAAGGATAATTTCCTCGCTAAAAAATAAAAAATGAAAATAATTTGATGCAGGCTAGGTGATCCCTACCTAGAAAGATCCCTACCTAGAACAGACGTTCTAGGTAGGGATCTTCAACGTGTACCTAACAACGTGTAGGCACGGTTCCTACGGTTTTACTTCCATTCTGAAGGACGTGTATGATTTCCGAGACCATTTATTTCCTCCTAGCGCGATAGCCGATATTTGAGTTTATACCTTATTCTTAAGGAAGACGTGAAATACAAATGTTTCACCCCAGAAAAAATCCGGAGGTCTCGTCCGGGATTCGAGAATGGGAACACGCTGACCACTAAGCCACACAGCACCTCCATATCGATACAATCAATCAATCCACAATCAATAGTTTTCTTGGCCGATCGCCCAATAACTGCTCCCTGTGGTTCAGGAGATGAATTGTGATTTGCGACTGAGCGCCTTAAGTGGCGATTTGAAACCAACCAGATGACGATATGAGCGCCACCTATTGTCGAAGCGCAGAGCCGATACGGGATACCGGTATAGGAATGATTCAGGTTAGGCGTCAGTTACTTGTCAGTGCAAATAAACCATGTCTATTGTTCCGATAAATAACATTCGCTTTGAAATAGTGAAATTAAACGTCGGAAACACGATTCACATGATAATCACTATCCCATATACCTGGCACACATGTACTACAGGTATTAAGTCGACAAAACATGCTATAACCATGGGAGGAGGAAACACGTATAAAACGGTCGATTTTGTGCAGCTAAATTTGTTCGTGTATGAATTGATCCCACCAGTTCAACGAATGCAAATTAAATTGAGTTCACTTCGGTGAAGGAGATCTCTCGAGTCTCGACCAGAAAATTATCTAGGTCTTGGTGGAAAGAACTCTTACTAGAAAAATACCACGTATTCGTCGAACATTTACTCAAAAACGTGGGTTATGAGTTTAATATGGCATACATGTATGATATGTTAACAATTATAATCTTTTTTAGTAAAAACCATTCAAATATATATGTAAATAACAATTAATAAAATATGTTGATTATGTAAATAATAATTAATAAAACATATAAATTATGAAAGTAATAAGTACTAAAATATGCAAACTATGTAAAAAAAATTATTAATCTATGTCAATTATTGAAATGTGTAAATTACGCAAATAATAATTACCAACAAATTAAAATTATGCAAATAATAATTACTAACAAATTAAAATTATGCAAATAATAATTACTAACAAATTTAAATTATGCAAATAATAATTATTAAAATATGTAAATACGTATGAAAATGTAAATTATGCAAAGAAAAGTTATTTAATTATTGGAATGCTATCATTTTTTAAATTTGTAAATTGCATGTTAAATAAAGATGCAGATCAATATTTTTTAACACTTTTAAGTAATCGCTAAAAACAATTAACGAAACTCGCTGCTATTAACAAAGAAGTGCAGTCTGGCAGCACTAACCTCGACAACACGAATGGGACTCGAACCAATGCGCAAGCGTCTCTCCACTTCAATAGATTCAGACGGATCTGCTGCGAGTTAATGGCGAAACACGGTCCGTCCCCTACATTTAAGGTCACAATGCTAAACTCGAGCTATTCAAAAAACAACTATGGCATGACACTTTCATTGTAAATATATGGCGTAAGATCAAAGCGAGATCTCCATTATAGCCATTAAAATACAGGAGCACGCCGCTTGTTTTGCCATTGAAATTAGCTCGGAGCAAATTCGCACCAGCCTCTCCGTGTCTTCCCGAAGCGTAGCGCGCATCTGGTCTACGAGCTTCGCCCGAAGTGCGGAAGCTCCCAGTCATCGCTCCATCGGCATTTGGGATCTAAACAACAGCTGGCATCTGGCGGGTGGCTTACACACTCTACGAGCGTACTTTAGAGAGTTCACCCGAGAACAACCGCGCCAACTTCCGAATCCCGACAATTAAATAAACAGGGAAGACAGTCGAGATAGGAGGTGCAGTGCGCACGCACCTTCACACGTTTAACGACGAAAAGGAAAATAGAGATCGCTGTCGTTAAACTGTTTTTAATGACGCATTAACGTCATGAGGTAATACCGTTGCCTGGTTATAAGATTATAGAAATAAACAAGAGGTACAAGCTTTTGAGAGTCTCTATCGAAAAAATTAGAGGCATTAGATCTTATTCTTTAAAAATTTATAATTGTGAATAGGAACGTGAAGAAACGCTTGCCTTTGTCGCCGTGTCTTGGACCCCTAAAGTGTGCGTAGCTACATCGGTGATTCGGTGCAGAATAGGCCGCTTACGATTCCAAAATTTTCCGTACTTTTTGGAAATTATCATTATTAAATTAAATGCTTCTACAGAGGTGCTGCGTGATGCAGTGGCTAGCGCGTCGAACTATCCGCGTGTCGCGGGTACAATTCCCAATCGAGACCTTCGGAATTTTTTCGGGCGAGACAAAAGTCGTTAACGCGTCTTTCTTTGGAACAAAAGTAAAGACGTGGGACCAGCAGCCTTGACGAGGTAAAGTATACGGTAAAGATCCCTATTTAGTATCGTAGCGTATGACGCCTAAACTAAGGAGAATTACCAAGTCCCTCTCATTTGGTGTGATTTGCTAAAAGATGCTCGTTAGCCCCCTGAACTGTTGAAAATGGTCTAACAAATTTTTACAAGGATATTATCATTGCGGCAAGGCCACTTTTAGGTCTCAAGAATATTTTAAGGAGCTCATTTAAAATGTGGAAATTGTCGTGCGCATTACGATTAACTCGAGCGCTCCCCTAGCTGGGCTCGCCACGCTTCGGATTGCAATCTGCAGCGCTGCCCCCGGAATTAGTGAACGCTAGCAATCACGACGATCACAATGCTATGCGGGAAAGCCATTCAACATGGTTTATTCGCAGATCTCTATTAGTAAGGCGATTGCCGTGTTCTTCCTACCCGAAGTTTCGCTCCATTTTAAATGGAGTTTCCTCATTTTAAATGGAATTTCCCCTCTATTTTAAAAACCAGCAAAACACAAGTGACGTACACATCTCAGAGATAAATATTTCACTTGGTTCGTGCCCAGACATAAACTGCGCAAGATTTCCATTTATAATGCGAATAGGCTCAATTCAACATGTAGCGCAAAACTATATTTTTCGTGTTATTTTTCTTTTTGATGGGGTGGGGGGTGGGGGAAGGGGTTCAACAACACGAGTACCCAGAAAATTAGCGAAATTCGACCAAAATTTATTTACTATAGCAACCAATGTGCACATTCAAGTATCTATTTCAAACGTTATTTAAAGAATATACATTTTAAATTTTCAAATACTTAACTTAAATCTACGTTTTTCTTTTATAGATATTTGAGAAAGATATTTGACAGTTGCGTTGAAGAGAAACAAATTCAGGCTTAAGAATATTTTGTGAAATGCACCATAAACTATGCTTATACAATTTATTAACGAAATTAGAATTTGAAATATCGAAGACAACAAAGTTGAACTTCACAAATCAAATGAAATCAACGAAGTTGAACTTCACAATTTCAAACCTATTGACAATGTGGATCTAAATTGATCAATGTACTCTAAAAACAGCTCCTGTACAGTCTACGAATGACTTATCTATTGACTTGTCTAATACAAAGCAACACTGGTTGTGCAGCCGTTAATCTACGCAAACAAAACATTTTGAAGCGCTAAACTATCCCCCTATTTTGGGGTGGGATGCATTTTCTCATGAGACTGTGGTTTAGTCAACTTCATACTATGCAGCACCGGTACAATATCCATCGATATTTATAACCGCTTATTTCTGTTTCGAGCATTAGTGAACAAAAATACATATAGGCCAATTGTTATGGCAGCCATAAAGTGCGCCGGCCGCCCCTCGTTGACGTCATAGCAACAACAGCGCCAACGTATTCCACGTGGTCGACACAATAACCCAACTCCGATGCTGATGCAGGTTCGAGTTGGCAGCTCGACCGCCAGATGTCGTTAGCCGACAGCGCCGACGCACCTTTGCAGTAGTATCGATTTTCCAATAAGCCAGTCTGGGGAGGGCCCTACTTTTTTCATTTCGTCTCCGAAAGAGTGAGTGCAAACGGGCTGTCAGCCAATGCAAAAAGTAGCGAAAATTGTTTGCCGCAAGACAAATGGCCAACAGACTCTAGCATATCGTTTGGGGACCATACTAACGCCGTATTGTTTACGGGTTTACACTCGCTTCGTCTTTTTCGAACGAAATGAAAAAAAGAGAAATTCATCGTATGCAACATACGCTCTATATTATGGAGGTGTGACGAACGAAATAATGGCGAGACAGCAACGCCACCTATTAGCTATCCGCGCAGACACGCGTTTAAATATTTCACCTGTTAATGATCGGTGTACAGAATGAAAATATCTAAATAATGCATGAGGGACAATCACCGTGAAGTGTATCCGTCCGCTGGCGAGCAGAGCTTGGTACTAGCGGATTCAAAAAATTATCTCGCGTTAATTAAATCATGACCGAACGACCTGCAGAAATTATATTCCGAAATCGTCATCACCAAAGCTCTTAAACAATTACCCATGCAAATATCATATGTGTTCAATATGCGATTTTTGCAACCATTTATTTGATTTGACATGAAGCTTGTTTGTCTGTTTGTTTCAATTTATTTGAAGTCCATTTGAATCAACTTCCACGCGTCCTAGAGACCTGAAATAACTTTATGCACAGTTCAATCGCATGGAACCTTTTAATCTTTCAAACTTTGACGGATTCTCCAATAACCTTTCTATGATTCGTTATAGGAAGGTACATTCGATTAATTAATTAATTAGTCAATACCTCTCATTAACTTTCGGTATTAATCACAAGCATTTAATCAACAATTGATATTTCTACTAAATGCCGAAAGAATTTATTTTCTAATTAAAAACGAAATCAGCATTAATTGTGAATCTGTATAAATCTAATGTGCACGCAATTTAAGCATAATGGTGGGCCTACGTCAGCACGGACGCATTATGCATTTCCAAAGGTCGGCTATTCGAACCTCGCCTCTAAAAAAGAGGATTGAGCCGGGCACCGGTTGCTACGGACTTATAGTTACGTATCGGCATCAATCAACAAACCACAGTAATGATGACGCAAAACCAGTGAAATGTGACGCTTTTCCGTCGCTCTAGCGCACACAACCAGCTTTTGCATGTGACCTCGATGGATTCAAGTTTCGTAGAATAGGGTTAAACTGGCAAAGCTTCATTTTCTGGTTATTTCATCTGCAGCATTACCACGGATCGTTTTTACTATGGACCCGATCTGATAAAATGGCCGCCGCAAATGGATAACTCAAAGAGTGAGCATGGTGACTCTTCTAAAATTCAATTCAGCCTATACATCACCGGATTCGCTTTTTCAACATTCTAAGACTCGTCGTAGCCACTTAGGAAATACGAACGGCTGCTGTGCCACAGCCATGGGTTCGATTCCAGGCGGGGGATCTCATTAAAAAAATATTATTGACAGTCAAAGATCATCATTGAAGTGAATACCACATTAGGCTATTATGTACCCGCTCTTGGTGCATTGTCTGCCAAATCCCAAAATGGAGCGCTGGACATGCTAAATGAATCGCCCAATTCGATAGTAACGATCGATAGTAACGGCGAAAGTCATCCGATCATCCATCTTCCCTAAAGGAACGCCACCAGACGGCGCTGATGTATCTAGCTATTAGACTACCACGAAAGAACCAATTTGTCGACGTGAAAGGATGGACTGTTAAGGCAAAACATGTTGGAAAGCGCCCGACTATAGGAACAAAATTTGGCTCACCGATGCGTTCACTCAATTCGGTGCCCCCGACAACGAAATATTCCTCCGTCAGAGTCAAATTCTCGACTCGCACGACGAAATAATAAATGATCTAACATGTGCGTTGCGCGCATGCGCACAATTGGGTGGGGAAAGACGAGCCCGAATTCCCC
Source organism: Melogona broelemanni (assembly GCA_033995665.1). NCBI lineage: Eukaryota > Metazoa > Arthropoda > Diplopoda > Chordeumatida > Chordeumatidae > Melogona > Melogona broelemanni. Next base: position 20,830 of record JAUJYS010000570.1, read on the forward strand.
CCGCTAGCTAGCTGATTAAACGCAATTTCCAAACAATCGAAAGCGTTTCTGTAATGAACCCCGCTGCGCGAGTACGACGCAAAGGATTGTATCGCCGTCACAATGTTGAGGTGCCTTGATATCGGCGCACTAAACTTCATTTGTCCGGATGCTACGTCATAGAGACGAGGAACTAGGATTGTGTGCATCAGTGAGATCTCGGGGACGGGAAGTCATTATTTTTTAAAGAACGGGGCGAACCCTGGGCGCGGACTAAAATGTTAGCTCCAATTTTTGAATCTGAAAACCTCACAACTACGGCCACAATGTCACAGTAGTGCGGCGCTGTGTTTGAGCAAAGTTTAGAATTAAAGATTCGATGTAATGTCGTTCAGATTTTATAATAATTCGATTGGACATTGCATTTTTATATTTTTATTGTAATTTAATTTTACATTGAAACTTTTTAGGAATTTTTAGCGATACCATTGAATTAATATATTTTTCATTTTACACTCAACTAAAAAAGAGCTCGGCTTCGCCCGGAACAAGCGAACGAACAATATTGCACACATCACAAATGCTCTTTGGCAACCGGTTCCCTACGAACTGGACATCAGCCCGTACACCAACCTCTAAATACAGACCATACTGTACTGACTGAAAGAGTAGAAGTCAGTTGAAACGTCAAATTATATTTTTAATACCAGAAAAAGGGAGAAACGGAGACGGCTGTTGAAGGGACTAGGTCACGTATGCTACATAGCTATTCTACTCGGTTTTTCCAAATAACACCGGCGCTCGCTCACTTTTGAACGAATCAAATTCCTTGCCGCTATTCAGCCCAGAGAACAATCGCATCGCGGCAGTGTACGCGCGCGCGCACAATATCAGCCTTTTTGTCCCCTCCCCCCCCCCCAACTCCTCCCCCTACCCTCTCTCCACATACGTTTGCGTTAAATAGATTGCGCGCCTGGAGTAATTGATATCCACACACGCATTCTGCACGGAATCCTCGCCCGAGTTCGCGATTGACGCAGTCGACATATCGGTCGTTGGCGCCACCTGGGACCACCCGAGATTACAGCGTATTCGCATTAGACCTACTTGCAGGCCAGCACCAGTGTTGGGAAGGAACAGAACTTTTCCTTTCGGTTGTTGAAGCAGTGCTCTTTCGTATAGCCACACATTTTGGCGCAGATCGTCGAATAAACTGTAGATAAAGGCATTTGACACATTATTACATGCTATTATATATTTATATACAGGGTGGGCAAAAAAAAAAGGCACCCAAAATTCATCTTAACAGATCTTCGCGAAAAGTTAACCGATTTTCTTAAAACTTGGCATGGG
>JAUJYS010000571.1:0-22156 GCA_033995665.1 Melogona broelemanni
GGAATGTGCCCCTCATATATCGCCGCAGCGACGCGAGGGGTACAATAACCTCCTGTAGTGTTATTCACTACAGGGATCCGGAATAATAAAAAAAATTATGTGGGATCTAGCCAACCCTATCGTCGTTTTATCCTCTGTGCGCCCCGAGCAGACACAATCGATGTTACAGCCCATGCTTGTGGTCGGTGTGTGAGTTTAAACTTTCTATCCTCTAACTTGGGTTAGTTATTTTTTAAAAGTAACTGAGGCGATCCTCGTTACTTATCAACAAGAGGAAGACGTTACAGCTACAGTTACCGTTACCCAAAAAAAAAGGAAAGTAACTAAACCGTTACAAAGTTACTGAAAAATGAAAGTAACGAGACTTTCCCTCCGTAACTTTCAGACATTTTCACTCTCCAGTACACTCGTACAGGCGAGCGTAGCGAGAGGTCTGTTCGAGAACACAGCAGCTTATTTGCTCAAAAACCTGATGTTCATTTCTGCGAACAGTACGAAGCGATGGCCTTTACAGGTTTTTATAAATACATAAATTTCTATAATAAATAAACTTCCTAGTCTTTCCGCCATATACGCAGTGCGTCTTATCCTGGCGCTGTTCGTCCTATCATAAATGACCAAAAAAAAGGAATGTCATGAGAAAAAAAAAGTACCGAAACAAAAAGTAGTATCACTACTAAACATAAGTAACTAAACCGTTACAAAAAAAACTCTGGGGAAAAAAGTAACTAAATCGTTACAAAGTTAATCAAAAATGAAAGTAACGGAAGTCTTGTTTTCGTACGTTATTCCACAACACTGTCTGAACTGTTGATATAAGGCACTGACACATATTTGGCCAAAGCCAGTAAAAAAACTGGGTTGGTCCAGTTATTGGGTTGCCTACAGACATTGTTTTCCAAGAAGATAATGTTTTCTAAACTCGCTCTTGTTTCCCCACATTTTTTTTTCTCACATTTCAATTCAACTATTTCATATGTCTCCCGAAGCGATACAATTTCCTCTAAGAAATAACCCGGCCAAGCAATTGGATAAACGATGGTGGTTAAAAAAAAATGACACACCGGGAAAGATGCAGAATTGAACGCGAAATGCGTATTAAATAAATATATTTTTTTTGTGCGGCCTCCGTGGCTCAGTGGCTATGGTCATAGACTACTAAGCGGATGGTCCCGGGTTCGATTCCCGGCGAAGGCTTTCGTTTATTCGATTCTGTGGTACTGAAATGTGCCCCTCATATATCGCCACAGCGACGCGAGGGGTACAATAACCTCCTGTAGTGTTATTCACTATAGTGATTTAACACAAAAAAAAATTATTTACTAAGATTGAATAATATTATTTTTTTAATTAAAGAAACGAATACATTTTCTTAAACACTCATGAATTTTAAGAAATTATAGAGATGCAAATCAGCAATAAATGAAAGAGATGCAAATCAGAAAAAAAAACTCAAGCTTAAGGAAAGCTTGAGGTCCAATAATTAATAGAAAATGCAACCAAAGGGTAGAGAGGGATTTCAATGGGATGCAAAACAAATTTATAAATGGATTTAAAAAATACTATTTCTAATTTCATATGTCACTACCGAAGCTAAAAATTGTTGCATTTAGATATTGGGTCTCAAGAGGTTCACCCGAGTGTACAACTGTCTCGCATTAAATTTGTATGCTTATCCCGTGCACACGAGTGTGTATGAATACACAACACATCGTGGAGAGAGAGAGAGGTTTATCTAGACGACAAGAAGAGCAAAGACAGCTGTATAAATTTCGAACAAATATTTTGCTAACACACTGTCGAAAGCGAGAAAGAGGTAGAGTTGCCTCTTGACGTGGACATCATTGTCGGATGGCAGGGAATGGAAACAACGTTCACCAGCTGTTCTACGGTCTCTGAACGATTCGCAGTGTTGTTAGATAACCTTTTATTCGAACATGGATAAGATAATTTAAAATATGTGACACGGGTTCATAACCGTGAAATACCTGATGTCCAGTCGTGGAGAATGTATATACCTATTTTCCTTTTTTTTTCCCATCACCCTTTTTTATCACCACCAATTTTTTCATATGGATCTAAATCTAAAAATTTTGCCTTTAAAAATGTCAATCTTAAATGGATGACAAAATAAGATGACAAATAGGAAGACAATGTAAGACAGACCAAGTAAGGCAGCTATACATCTGTAAACGTATACAGATTGATTAATCATAGATTAATTGTCAATCAATCCGTGAAAGAAATAGTAATCTTGAATGTAGATAGATTATCCAGTTAGAAATTTGGACACACAGATTTATCGAAAAGTGTTTTTTTGTTTGTTTAGCTGTTTTGTTTGTTTGTTTGCTGAAAAAGAAATATATTATTTCCATATAATTCCAGTTTAATTATTTAGTAAACTATGTGTGTTAAATTATTTTTAGAACGTTTGTAGCTGAATATTAATAGTGTAAACCTATGGCAAGTAACTTGATGTACAATTTACATTTTTTTAAACCACCGTAGTGCCTAGTGCACTACAGGATTACTGCACCCTTATATCTCTATGGAGTTGTGCTAATGGCAGGGAAGGGAAGGGATGGGGAATGGCAGCTGGAATAGCCAGGCTGCAGGATTCACCCCTAAGCTCTGGACTCCCTAATGGAAGCTCAGGGGTGACGCCAGTACCCCATGCTAACGAATAATCGAAATCCTGGGCCGGGAATCGAACTCGAGACCGTCCGCGTCGTAGGATGTTGCCAATTGCCATACCCACTGAGCCATCGGTACGTATTTCGGTATCGGTATCGTCACGCATCAATATACTACCGCGCATACTATACTATCGCGCAGCGCGTGCACAACAAATAGCGGGACACTATTCGTCTATCGTTTCAGCGCTGTTCCATACATTGTTCCCAGAGATTCATATGTTTAGAAGCCAGGATTGCCCTGACTTCCCCTATTCCATTACGTTCGTTCTCTGTACCGACGTAGGAGTTAGTTGCAAGGTGCGTCCGGGCATTAGTTATTTACGCCGTTGAAGGAGGACTTAAATGGCATTGTTGGAAGCCGCCGCAATTGGTCTCTGGCGTGATATTTGCTTTTCCGAAGATGGAAATAACCTTTCGCGTGGCGCTCGTTTGTTTAAGAGGTGCTTTGTGCGTCGTCGTCGTTGTAGTAGTCGGTGGTGGTGGTGGTGGTGGTACTCCGGTTTGTATTCGAGATTTAATTACATTTGTGTATTCGTAACGGAGCTACAGGGTTTGGACAAATTAATGGAAACAGCTCATATAAAGTACACCAACAGATATGTTTCCATTATTTTGTCTAATCCCGAATTTTGGTGGGACGAGGCGGCGCGGTTGTTCACTTTCCTGCCACCAATGCTGCGCTTCATCTAGACGAGCGGGTTAAAATCTAGCCGGCTTTAGATATATCGATGTATTTTTCCGTAGCGCTGGGTAGCTATTTCGTATTGATGATTTAGCTACCCAATATTGTGCTACGGACAAGCAGAAGTATTTGTAGTTTGCAGGGTAGTTTTACTCTCTCGTGATTGGACAGTATATTTGTAAATGTATTCGCTGCTAAGAAAACGAAAATTAAACCAGGTTCTGGTGCAGTGCCGAAGGGACGGCAGAGTCCTGCTAACTCTTATATAAAATAACATTTCTGTTATTTTTCAAATGGGACGACCTCAACGAACAATTGAGCATCGTTAGTTTAGACCATTTTACCATTTGTAAGTATTCGTTGCTGCCCCAACGTGTGGGCAATCACATAGAGCAGTTGTGCATTGCGGGCAAGTATTTCTAGTGTTGTTTCAAACAGATGAAAATTTGTTTTTTTGCATTAGTTAAAAATTTAACCGAAACGCGCCGCAGAATCTGTTATATCGATTATTTATTTATTTTTATTCCTGATCACTGTAGTGAATATCACCACAGGAGATTAAACAAAAAACAGTTTCAGTTTCTGAACGTCTGTTCAGAAACTGAAACTGTTTTTTAACGTTCTGTAACGTCTGTTCGAAAGTTATTAACTTCTCACTACTTTTCAATGAACCCAAGTAAAACTGATGGGACTATTGCGTAAATTGGTGGCATTTTATTTCGTTCTTCTTTGCCTATGGTGACGTCGGCATGTATCTGTTTCTCGCAATCCCCACTAATTACATTTCACAGGCAAATTCTTCAGCTCGGTATTTTCGAATGCTCGCCATGCTTTGCTTTTCGCCGGCCGCCATTTTTGCATGTCTATTCTGTCGTCCTTCGTGCAACGTGAAAGCTGGCGGAAACAAACGTTACCAGAGTTGACTTTTAAGAATGTCGGTTGACGGAACCTTCTGACCGCCACGTTAGTGTCCAGCGCTTTAGCATTCCGACCTCTGACCACCAGATTTGTTAACTGTCGCCGTCTGGACTACGAATTCCTAAGATCCTGACTGCCACTAGGTGGCGCTGATAGCTACGCCATCTGTCACTCCCGCCTGTTGAGACTCGGAAATTTTTTTTTTGTGGTTTTGGGATTTGTGCTTGAACTTCAATTACAATATATACCCGCAAGCAGCTCCTTTTTGGGGGGCCAATGGCGGGGGTCAAAGACCAGTTAAGGACAAAGATGGGATTATCCTTATTTTAACAGGCTCTGTATTTCGAGATTCTGTTTAAGATTTGTTTTTGAATCTTCTCCAATCTTGCTATCTCGATAGAATGATAATTTAGTATAACTCGATGGGCGATGTGATATTTTTGCTTTGTTTAAAACGATAAATAACGTTAAATTTGTTTTGAATCTTCTATTGCCATTATAGCAAGTTTATATTCAATCTCGTTAAGCTAATATTACGAAAGAGCTTTCGAATTTCGTTTGAAACATTTCGGCACGTAGAATTGAAAAGAAAAACTCCAGAAATAAATTTGCGAAGCATTTGTGTTTCTTGTAATGGAATAAATTATGACAGTTGGATTTTTGTTCAATCTAAATTCGCGGAGATCAGAACTTATAGTGATTTGAATTTTTGTTTGGAAAATGTAACGTGACAATATCGGATTTTTTTCTGCTTATTGTGATTTCATTATATCATTTTGTTTTGCGAATTGCTTTATTGTTTCATCGCATCTGTTATGTTTTGTCGAGTTGTTTCCGATTTCTGGTGACGTCATCGACAGGTGTTCTTCAATTGGGTCGATTTAGACTTATCACGAATATCCTGAAGTACCATCAGTCAGTATTTTATGCAAACAATTTCGACTTTTTTCTAGACCTAACCATATTTTAAAATTGAGATTGCGAGGATTCTTTTGAAGTCGGTTCAAAATGCGCAATTGAAAAAAAAAATAAAAAACGGATAATGTTTTTTCCCCCATTATTCCATAAAGAGGCAAAAACCATGACGAAAATGATGAATTTTTTTTTCTGTTCAACGGGTGTTTTTTGTCTCTCGCACATTTTCTTATGAATAATTCCAAACACCATGAATGGTGGTTGCCTATTGGCTGCGATTTTAAGACCACATGATTCGATTCCACCAATAGGAATCAGCAGCACCGCACGCGCGCGGCACAATCACTGTTCCATCAATTTCGTGAAATGGACTGACTGTGCAATTGGCAACGTACGTTGGAAAACATATTGCCAGCATCTCTCTCGCTCTCTTTTTCAATGATCTTTAACGACCGATCGGGGGATTCCATTTTCGAACATAGTCATACATATACAAAATTCAATTTCTATTCGATTTATCCTGTATATTGTACGTTGGGGAGAGAGACCGGAAACAAATATCAACTAAACAAGAGTTGTGCCGCTCTGTGTTTGTTTCTCAAATATATAAATCCCTCCCTCTCCCTCTACCTGCCGTTTGCCTGTTTTTTTTTTGGTGTTTTTTTTTTTCTAGTCTTGTTCGTCGGCTGTTTCAAAAACGAGTAAATTGGAAAATTGAAGAACAATTCTAATTTTTTTCTCCCTCTTTTTCCCATTTGGTTCGATTGAGATCGTAAGCCTACTACTGCAGTTGCAGATCGTTTTTTTGTTGTTGTCAAATTGACGTCGCCTTCGGCAAATGTAATATTTTTCCCGGGTGCCCGTATGGTGGCGAGGCGGCAGACCATGCATCAACGTTGCGCGGTTTGGTTGCTGGTACAGTCTGTTCAGTGTTGGGTTGGAGTGGAGCTTTTCCGTTCCTTGAAACGAGTTCCTTTTCAGAGGAACTTTTGGAACGTATTCGTTCCAATTTGTGTGAAGGAAGTTGGATCGCCGTTGATGAGTGGTCGAGCATCCGCGTTGTGTGCGGCGATCCTGGGTTCGATTCCCGGATCGGACTTTCTTTATTCGACATAGGTGAAAATGTAGTGTTTGTTGTATCTCTTGTGGTGTTTTTTCACTGCAGTGGATAATAATTTTTGAAAAAAACGTGTGTAATGGGGTTGTTCCTTTTTAAGGGAAACTGAAATTCGCTATTAATAATTCAAATTTTTGTATCACAACAAGAGATTATGATTCCCTTTTGTTGGTATAGCAATGTCAAAGGGGCACATTTTCATTAGTACACATTAATTAAACGATATTTAGTAGAAGACGTCTTAGACGTCGACGAGAAGAGACGTATATACATTTAAAACGAGTTGGATCAGAACAGTGTCGAAAAAAATGAAATGAAATGGCGAACTCTTTATTTAAAATAATAATTTCTTAACTTTGGAAATAGATCGTAAATATTAATTTTTTTTTTTTTTCATAGTTCGCCAGATGCACTCTTTTCGACGCTGTTCCGGATTATGTTCCCCCACACGAATAAACGTGAGCCGCGCTGGGAAGCGAACTCTGAATCGCCGCAACTCCGTTGATTACAATACCGACTGGGCTACGACGAGTCATACGAAATTAACTGGCTCCTTTTTGAGATGAACTTTCCTAACACTAGGTCCGGCAGTGCACGAGCTAGTCGATTGGCTGTTTCTGTGAGACTGATTGTATCGTCTGCGCTCGTTTCCGAGGACGGAGCATCGCTTTGGAGGGTGGAAGTTGGAAGACGAATCCCGAACGGGAGAATCCAAGCGTGTCATTGGCTACGGCCGAACGAGAACGGTCGGTCACTCGGTCGGCGAAGATGAAAGCGGCCGAGACCGACGGACACATTCGCTCGCCTGGCACTCGAGAGAGACGAGTATCTGGGCAGCATCGCCGTGCATGACAGTTATTGGCGCCCTCTGGCGGCGTTTCTGCTAAATCAGTGGTTGGTTGAGGAAGTTGGGGTTATGTGGAGAGTTGATGCAATATTTTCAACCATATCCATCAAGTACCTGCATACTATGAATGGAAAAATGTAATATGAATGTACTATAAATAGAAACATTGCAAGCTGAACGAATCAAGTGGCTTCAATTACAAACTTGTCGTCATCGGGCAAACTACGAAATGAATGTCCCCTATCAACGAAAAACAATTTATTGGAAATAAAAAGATGAATTATATATTTTTGTTTATTGGTCTGCCAAGGGCATTATTCCATTACATTTAATTTCAAGGCTTGGATTGGTTTTGAAATAGATTAAATCTGTATAATTGTATCAAAAGCATGAACCTTCACATCATCCGTGAAGCAGAACAATATACTGCAATAAAGTATTGTCTGGGATGAAAAATCAAAGATCAACGATAAAGCCCAGGCCAAATTGGGTTTTATTGTTTTTTTTTTAACTCAGTCTATCCTGGGTTTTATCGATGTTAAAACACTGTGAATGTAATAAATAGGTGAATGTAATAAATGTAATAATAGGTGAGTCAATGTAAGAATAGTTTTATTATACCATTTATTTATGTCATAATAGCTAACCAAATATAATAACTGATAGCTAACCATTGAATCGACGGTAATTTGACTATCGTTGTTCATATTTTCTCTCTTTGTGGCTATGTGGGCGATTTCCTTATTTGAGATTTACTGTATGTTTATTCGGGTGACTAACGAATCGTTTATCTTTTATTCTTTAGCATGACCGCTTCTACTCATGTTGGCAATTGACCAAGTGATATATCACAAGTGTTGTTCCCGTGCCGCCCATTATTGGACATCGTTGAACGACATCAACACACGATCGAACAGGTAAGATACCCTTTTAAAAATACTTGCGCATTTGTACCTGTATTCTTATATTTTGCTGTTGTACAACTGACTTTATTTGGTGATTACTATAAACTGTCATGGTGTTCTACTACTAACTACTAGTGGACTTTCATTCGTAATTTAACTCAACCGAATGAACTTTATTGCTCTGGTTGTTTATTTTGTTCGGTGTTCTTAAACGCAAATCTTGTTTAATGTCTTCTAAGAATGGCGAGCCGAATTATTTTGCTCGATCTTATTATAACTGTCATTTTTAATTTTGCTCAACTAACGCCAACTCGTTGCTCTGGTTGTTAATTGTGTTCCTCTTAAGCGATCCTAACCACAAATCCTATATATTGTGAATAAACAAACTTGTATCCTTAACCATTGAGGAACGTAAACGATTACGTTCATCAATGGTTAAGGATACAAGTTTGTTTATTCAGATTTCAATCACACGGCTCCTAATTATCTTGTCTTTAAAGAACGGCGAGCGCAGTTCTTCTGCTCCAATAGACTTAAGGCAAGAAAAATGTTTCTTTGTTTTGACATTAGGTGGCAATAGCTGATATTCTTTCCATTGACTTTGGCAAGAAAAAATATTTCTTTGCTTTGCCAGCAGGTGACGTTAGCTAATATTTTCCCATTGACTTTGACAAGAAAAATATATCCTCATCTTGCTGACAGGTGGCGACAGCTGATTTGAAATTATGCCATATGACTCAATCGGACAGTAGCGCCGCCTAGCGCGCATGACAAGCGAAATAGTCTGCTGGGGAACTGATTGACGCGATAAAATTGAAGTGAATTTGGCTGAAGTCAAATTAAATATTTACCAGTCATCCTCCAGGGGTTTATCAGGACCAGAAAACCAAATTTGATTTTCTGCTCCTACGAACGGCGTAGAACAAAACCGGGCCGATTTGTCATATCGACTTTAGTGGGCATGACCGTTGCCAGGGACAACTGATAAGTAGTGTCCTTCCGGGGGGGAAAAGGACATAAGAGAAAAAAGAAAACACGTTTGTCACTCTTTTCTTGGGGGACTCGCTACGTTCTTCTCGTGAAAGAACAACGAGCAAAGACATCCATGTTGACCAATTAGATAACGAGGCCTAATTTGAAGGACCTTGCATTACCGTGGAGGACCCTTCGAGTCGAGCAAGTCTTGTTACCGGGGATTGGGCCCCAGAGCTAGTTGAGTAGTGCTGGTCCTGTGGTTCTCACCCAGGTAAGAGTAACTTAGGTGGAGCCATCTTGTGGACTATAAAGAAATAAGGCTCATGCTTGTGATCATTTCTGATAGGTAGGAGTACATTTTGTGTTTATCTTGTGGACTGTCTTACAACCACAAGAGAATACCATAAGTGAACATTAGCTAATTTCGAGCGTTTTTCCCCATTGTGTCTTGAGATTCCAACCATAAACGTTGGTTTTGTCAGTTGGTCTCTAGATGGCGCTGTGTCTTTATGGCGAAAGTTTCGCCGTTAGCGCAAAATATAGTTGAAAAATCGCGCGAAACTGAGATTATTATTTTTACCGGCTGTGTTGTATTAGTTTTTTGGCTGTAATCGTTAGTTTGTTGCAACACTACTTGAAGCGACACTGGTGAAAAGAACCATTTGAAAACTGCTTTAACTACAATATCGTTGACTTTATTACTGTAGTGCTAATCACTACAGGATTACTTCCTCTCGTGTCGCTATGGCGATATGTCAGGGGCAGGGAAGATAAGGGGAATGGCAGCTGGTATACCTCAAAGCTCTGGAATGTATCTGGACAAGCTCAAGGGTGACTCCAGTACCCCAGGATCGAATAAATGAAAGCCTGCGCCGGGAATCGAACCAGGGACCGTCCGTTCCTTAGGATGTTGCCATACCCACTGAGCCATCGGTACGTACAATCGGTACATTTTCACATTCGTGAACCGTAATGTCATTGAAAATGACTTCCGAGCTCTATACCCTAAACCTCTTTGGCCTCTCCGTTCGCAAATTCAATTCGCTATTTGAATAATTGTGCTAAATTGACTTGATAAGTCTGCCTTCGCAAATAGGAATAACGAAGTTAGCGCACGGAAGCGGCAATTGTGGGACAAACGGGGAAGGTGGGGATATTTGAGGTGAGGGAGGTAGGGTGAGAAAAGGGGTTTGTAAGAGACTATAAAGGTAGCTCGGAACGTCTTTACGGTGGCCATTCACAAGGTTGGAATGGCCAAAATCCATAAAAATAATATGGCCGGTGCAGCGGTTAGATAAATTTGGCTGCGTTTACGATTCGCGTGGAGAAACCTGCTGGCGTTCAGTCCAACTTGATAATGAATGGATAACGCGTCCACTTTCGTGGTATACAATATTCGCTTATGTTATGTAGTGTTGTTTCTATCTTCGAACGGGACCTACTTTTGTTAAGAGGAGTGGGGGACAAAGAAATATGTGAAAGCGGAAGATGGCTAATATAGAGTAAACACCCTAGCGCCATTTGGCAATAGGTGACTTCGTGTTTGTCTTTGGTTACGATAACAAATTGTTACAACAAACGCAATTTTTTGTGGGCATTGTGTACATAATTCTCATTTTTCGTAATTAATGTATAACCTCAGATAATAAATGTCGAAGCTTAATTAAGCATATTTTCCCTAAAAATTGAATGGAAGCTCTCTTATTTTCGCCTTGAACTGGATGAAAATTAAGAGCGGCTAGACTTTTGTGCCACCCTGTACTTTACTGCGCTTACAAACGCACGCTACGTAAAGCTCCGCCCGGAAACGGCAAATTGTATGGCACTGGTGCTATGCGGTACAGCACTGGTTGGATGACTTTCTCTTATCTGTCCAGTAAAGGCCATCTGCATTCCTATTTGGCTTAGAGCTTCTTAGAGCATCTGTCTACGGATTTTTACTTTGTGAGCTCCAAAATATGCATTCCATGTAGAACAATTTTCAATTATGTTGTTTTTTAAGAGTTGACAGTTGTTGCTATTAAGTAGTATTTCTTTCTGATGAGTTTTACAATTTTAATTTCCTAATTTGTATTTTAGAAAATTATACCGGCCTTTATAACTCATTGAAAATTGCTAGTTCTATTCTAAACATTCCGGCAAGTCCATTTTAAATAAGAACACGGTGTCTGGTAATGTTTATTTGCTATTTTTTTTATCAGATATACACTTAAATAAATTAGAGCGTTCTGGTGTCAAATGCCGAATTCGTTGACGTGACCTCCTGATCACCTCACGTGCCGACTCTTGATTCGACGAGACGGTTACCTCGCTGTCACCTGATTGGCTGATGGGCGAAGAGAGCGGTGCCATTTTTGGTGGTGTCGCACGTGCCGGTGTCACGCGGGAATTTCTTTCAAAAACTCTTCGCTGCGCGTGCTTCACCCAACCAACCCATCCCGAGTATCTTACTGTAGACAGCGCAGACAGTTAACAATTTGCGGCGGTTTTCTCTCTCGTACGGAGTCCGCCCGACGGTGACGAAAAATTGAGGGGAAGAGAAAGCAGCCACTGCCGCACACACAAACACTCAAGCCACGGCGTCGGACTCTGGGGCATTCGTCAAAACGGGGCTTGTATGTTTTAGCAGCGATTGGCTGTTTGCGCTCCCCCCTCCCCTTACACACACCCCTAGGGGGCGCCACCGTTTTGCTGTCACGCGACCGATTCCGAGGCGAGCGGTTACTTGCTGCCGCTAGACAGGAGGAAATGCGTCTTCAATTTGGGATGCGAGGGTGGTATGGAGACGCTCGAGTTTACGTCAACAGACGTTTAGGTGGGTCCAGACTAGTATCAAGTACGCGTATCAGATCACAGTTCTGTATTACCAAATTGGTACAATGATCGTATCGGAGCTGTTTCCCACCTAGAGTCTGTATTTCCTTGGCACATCAAATGGGTGACACGTGATACAGGTACGATCCGATACACGAATGGTACAGAATCTCCTGCAGTGATATTCACTCATTGAGGGAAATTTTCCCACAAAATAAAATGAAAGATACTCTCACAATGTGAACTGGCAGTATCTTTCCCGCAATCACTGTAAGCGTCCTACCATCACTGTACATGATTTCTCGATCACCACGGTACTTTAGACCTACTTTATGCATCCTGTTAGCACGACTCTTTATTAGTTTTTTGTTATATTTATATTTAGCCCTTTAAGCGATACGTTTATTTTAGGAGTCTCATTTATCACCTTTAAGTTTAAGTTGAAGCTACAGCGCAATGGATAAATTCAAATCCGATTCGCATTTGTGAAATTGTATTAATCACTATGGGTTTTGTATAGGTAAAATAATATACCTATATCTTCCGTGTTAATGCACACACAGTGAACGTGGACGAGTCAGACTCGTCAATAGCGCTTAAAGGATTAACTGCGAATATGAAGGCAGAGTGGTCTAACGAAAAAGTCCAGGATGGACACACACGTGCTTGAGCAGCCATATTGGTCCAATATTGGTCCCAGTCACTTTAGTGATTAAGTTGCGAGCCAATACTGAAAAACTAAAGATACGCGAAAATAATACAGGATCAGGATCGCGATTGTGATACACATATTTCATACTAGTCTGGACCCACCTTTTGGAGTGGGGTGTGTGGTGTTGGTGGTGGTGGGGGTGCGTTGGAGATGTTGGAGTTTGTGCGGTGGCGCGTTGTGTATTTTGCGGATGGATGTGGAAAGGTAGGGTGGTAATGATGGTGGTTGTGGGTGGGGGGATAAGTGCGTGTATCGATGGCAACGACCATCATGGGGGTGGGGGATGGAAGGAAGGAAGTGTCTGGGGCGGGGAGAAGGTTGAACTAAGTGATCAAGAAAATTTGAGATGTTCTGTGGGATTCTTGGGAGCCCGTGCGCGAACGTGTATGGGAGTGGGTGGGGGTGGTGATGAGGTGGTTGAGGAACGTCTTCTCGTATTCAACGTCAGGAGAACGTCAGAGAGTGGGAGTCTTTGGAACGGAAAGCGAGAGAGGCAGGGCGAAAAAGCGTGTTGGCAAACCTGGAATATCGATTCGAACGTTGCTGTTGCCAAAACCCCCACTTGGCAGTTGTGTGTGCGTGGATGTCGGTGGTGCCTGAAGGGGGACTGTTTACGAATTTCGTTAACCAACTGATTATGAACTTTTGATCTGCTAATTTTTATTAAGCGTTTTGGGTTGGGGAAATTCGCGACGTGGATGAGTTGATGATCGCGTCAAATAGTTGATGGGGACTGGAGATGGAGCGACTCGTCGTCGATGGTGCAAATCGTCGTTACCCGGTCTTTGACTGCGTTGTGGAAACTGCGTTGTGTAATTGCAGGGTCAGAGAGCTAGGGAAATTTATGTTGGTCAAAAATGTTAAAAATTAGGGGGATGCTAAAAGAGATATTATTTTTTTCCTTGTATAATTTAAAAAAATATTACTCTTCTCGATCCCTTTTCTTATTTAAAAATGTTGCTTGTAATAATTTTATTTTAATTTGGGAAAACTTAAAATTATGAAAACATGAACAAAACTTCACTCATGAACAGTTCATATTTTGTTCAATATTTCCAAGGGAGATTGGGACAATTTTGGACATACAAAAATATCTGTCGATTATGAAAATGTTTGTCAGTCCCGATGACTGACTGACTTCCGTATTGCAATCTTGGGTTTAGTACGGTTTTTGCTCCATGAATACAGACCTTGTTTGGATTTATGCACAAGTGCTAATAAACAAACGAAGCGAAATAAACTTCGACAAATTCTCTGAAATTATATTTGATACTCGACATAACGTGTTGAGATTCTGTCACGTGCCGATTTTTATTATCATTTTGAATTCTGCACATAGCATAAAAGGAAATTACTTCATTACGTGAAATCCATAAATAGAGATGTTAGCTTAGAAACTAGACTATTATTCAATACAGTAGAATTAGTTGGCGTGTAGATGGCGTTACAATCCCAACAAATTGTTATTGGTGTACCTGTATTACAAAATCCGCCGCTCAGAGGACAGCAGCACAGCGTCAATGAGAAGTCACTTTTGATTTCGGTTTTGAGAACTCCGCGAACATTTCTATTGGAGCGAGAGATAGAGACGAAGGTGTTGAGGGGTGTGTGGGGATTAGAGGGGGTGGTGTGGGGGTGTGGGTGGTGGTTCTCCTGGAGGAAACGAGTTAGTGGAAGACAAAGCGAGGGTATAAAGTTGCCACACTGGAGAAAGACGACACAACGCCGTGATCAAGGCGTCGTCTCCACTTAACCAAGATAGACGACGTCTTAAATATATATTTGTACATGCGATATACGAAACTTTGAAATTGTGGCGCTGCGTGTGTGCGCGAGCGAGTCTCCTTCGGTGACGCGGAAGTTCTTTATGTTTCTGAGACCCAAGGTGACTCGCTCGTACTTGTTATTCCATAACTTACACTATGTCTGCGTTCTCGAAGGTAAATTCGTCCTAAAAAAATACCTTTATATTTTTCTTACCTTATCTTTTTCTCACCTTTATCTTTTGTTATTCATTTTTTTAATCACCGTAGTGCCTAGTGCACTACAGGATTAATGCACCCTCGGATCTCTATGTGATTGACTGGGAAGGGAAGGGATGGGGAATGGCAGCTGGAATAGCCAGGCTGCAGGATCCACCTCTAAGCTCTGGATTTCCTAATGGAAGCTCAGGGGTGACGCCAGTGCCCCAGGCTAGCGAATAAACGAAAGCCTGCGCCGGTAATCGAACCCGGGACCGTCGGCTTCGTAGGATGTTGCCATACCCACTGAGCCATCGGTACGTACCATATATGTATTACGTTATTACGTTAGGTTATTACGTTAATAGCTTTTCAAATATTTCTTTAAATGCTATTAACATAACATATTATTTAGGTTGTAGGGTTGTGTAGGAAATCGTTAATTTTTCTCTAGCGTCGTAACTAGCGTAGTTAATTAAGTTCAATAATATTGCGAAAAACCGAAAGCCAGTGCATTTGAATTATATATATATATTTTTTTTTTAATCACCGAAGCGCCTAATGCACTACAGGAATATTGCACCCTCATGTCTCTATGGAGATGTGCGAGGGGAAGGGAAGGGAAGAGGGATGCAGCTGGAATAGCCAGACTACAGGATCCACCCCTGAGCTAAATATTTCGTTAAATTTAATTACGTTGTTGATCAAATGCGCAGTTTAAAAATTTCCGTTTTTCGCGGAAATTTTGAGCCGAATTAATTATTTAGGTGCTCGTCGCATATTTGCTTTTGTATTTTTCTTTGGAACGGCTTTTATTTTGATTTTAATCGATTTTATGCGGTTGTTATTTTTTAATGAGTGATTGAATTAATGCTTTTAAAATTAGGAATCAGGATCTCAGGAGGAATCGCATTGGATTGTGGGAAGCAAAACTTGGCACAGACGGGTGGTGTGGAGGTGGCGTAGATGCCGTGCTGAAGATTCTCCCATCCCACTTCTTACAGGAGTTCAAATTTCCGCATAATCTTCCGTTCGCGTCTCTTTCTCTCTCTCGGAAGTTGAAGCTGTGGCCCCGGCTCGTGCACACACGCTGCACGCGCGCTCTCCCACTAAGGTATCAGCTCACATGTTTTCGCACGCGCTAATTAGCATGCACGCGCAATGTAGAGTGCATACGCAGATCCGTACACAGCGCGGCCACGTTGCCATGGCAACCGGCCAAAGAACGAGATTCTCAACCAATCCTGATTCAAAAGGAAAGTGTTATATTATGTTTTTGTATCGCCTACAATATTGTACACTGGCATTATCCGAATGCATAAATTGTTTTGACACGCAGTAGGCTGTCTCTAGCATTTTCAAACACGGTAGTTACTGAATTGCAGGAAAGCACAATGTTCTGTATTAGTTCTGTGTGACTAGTGTTTCTCGATGAACATACTTGCATATCCAAGATTAGGTTTAATCTTACATACTTACTATGAGACTACCGTATATAATTACACGAAGGTATTATGTCGGTGCTAAAGCTTCTGTCATTAGTAGTGCGCATGAATTAATTATTTTTTAAGCTGCTTTATTATTCAAATTACTGGTAAGTAGAAATATAATTTTTGGGATTATAATCAAAAATAATTTAATTTAATGTTGATAATTAACACAAATATGAAATATTTTTAATATCAAAACAGTGCAGAAGCACAGCAAATGTTCCTCATGTTGCTTTACACCGGGAATCGAATCCGGGATCGTAGCACCAGTGGGATACTGAATTGTTATTGGAAGTTTGCCCCCTACGTTCTTATTAACTACGATTATGTCCAGAAATCAATGTCTGCATTGGAATTTCTTATGAGGAGTTTTGAAGTTTCGGTTCAGTTTTCTGACCCCGATCGACTCGGGCACAGTCTCCTTCGTTTGGTTGAGACCTTAATGCGTGATTGACACAAATAAGCCGCCTAGTTTTGTGTATAAAACTCTGAATACGTTTTCTTCTACGAGACTGCTGACTTTTATAGTGAGGATTTAGAAAATAAAGTGCGCCCAATTTTCCTTGTTCCTTCTGTGTGTGTGTATGTGTCGGGGCGCGCGCAACACGTCAAACTTGCTATTCTACCTCAGCTCTCACCCCCACCCACCAGGATCTGCACCGCCCACTCCCACCGCCCAATCCCCACCAATTACTTTGTCTTTTTGGCCGGGCTAAGCCTTTTTATTGCTGTTCCGTGTCTGTCCGCTGAATTACATTTTCGTGCCAGTTTCGGTTATGTACACTAACTAGTATGCATTTGGCACAAATTCGCCAGTAGTTATTTCTGCGGGTAATGTTTGAATGTCAGATGGATTTGTCGTCTATAATCGGTTAGGCATTTTGCATTTGTGTTGATTGCATAATTCCAATTTAATTATTGCACATTAAATAACCGACTGAATCAACCTTTTAACACAATGAAGAAAGTTTGAACGCATTTATTAATTAAACTTGGAGTCAATTTGCAGTCGTATCACAAGTGAAAAAAATTCAATTATCTGTTATCTGATGCGATTTACTTTGATTACCTGTTATCAGATGGCACTAAACCAAACCGTGCACTGGTAGGTCATAAAATAAAGTATACATGTAGAATACAAATGTACTGAATAATTAGTATACTGTAAATTGCTAAACAGTACTACGAAATTTCAGGAATGATACAAATTTGTTAAGCGTATAAAGCTATTAACAAGTTAGCTAAATATGGTGGAAAAATCACTATGAAAATATTCACGTAGACTACATTGATCCACGTGAAAATGAGTAAATAGATTTTAATTATTGTGAACATTATAAATACACCCGTGCAAGTCTTGTGAAGGAGCTGGCACATGGTTTGGTTTGTTAATTAATGTGTTGATAAATCGTGCGAGACTAACTGGGTTTCTACATGATGATTTTTGCGAGCGCATATTTTTTTTAGATTTCCTCTCTGCAGTAAACCGAAGCACATCCATTAGTTATAAAAAATATAATTGATTTTTTTCGGCCTACTCCTGGGTAGATAAATTGAATGATTTTTTGTCACCATCGTCTGAACCAAACGCACACTGGCGCGTCTTCCCAGTCTCTCTGTTCGCCTAGCTCTTTCCCACCTTCTCTTATCATATTTCTCGATTTTTCATTTCATTTACCACTCCCTTCACTCATGTGTCATTGAATGTAACGCTGTTGTGACAACGTGGAGTGGTTGGCACTAAAGTATTATACGATAAATATTATGAAGAAAAAATGCAGCTCAAGTCTATGGCAGAAGTGGTTGTAATGAAAATCAACTACCATAAATGGAATAGAGTGCTTAAGTCAACGTAAACGAACATCACGTGATCTTGCTATAATAATTCGAGGTTTATTTGTGTTAATAATTTCGAAGGCTTTCGAACGGGTGACACGTTATATTTATTTAACGTGATTGCCACAGCTGTCAGGTTTTTTATATTATTTTTTTGTGATGCTTGGGAGGCTTACCAACGTATTCGTCTCAAAGGTGCCCCAGGGTGGCGACCTGGTCTTTGGCCTAGGCTAAGCTTTTGATCTAGATAAGGATCTTCAACGTGTACTTACTGGCATGACCTACAGCTTTACTTTCATTTTGAAGGAAGATCGCCGTAGCTCAGTGGTAGAGCATCCGCAGTCCGATTCCTGGCTCGGGATTTCGTTATGCGATCCCGAGGTACTGGTGAAAAATGATCCCTTCCACGATTACACAATCACCTGTTATATTAATTTCAGTGATGACGATCATTGGTTGTCAATTAATAAATAAATATATAAAAATAATCGCGAATGAACTTTTCTCGTCAGAAAAATTCCGGAGGTCTTGTCGGGAGTTGAACTTGCCGTCACGGAGACAGTAGGAAAACACGCTAACCATTGAGCCACACGTTAACTCTGGTAGCGCGAGTATCCCTTGTTGCTCAATAGACGGCGCTAAATGTTCGTCTTGTGACAGTAATGAATCCCGATATTTCGTCGCCTCTATTGACACACATTCGAGTACACTTAGTCTCAGAACCCGCCGCTGCTCCGCTAAGGGTGTCGTAGCCGCTCTCCAACTAAACATGTCAAATAACAAAGTGGTGGCGGTGTTAGTGGCGGCGGTGAACGATATTTTTTTCCTGTTACGCGATACGTTTTGCTCGCTCTCGTAACCGAAAACGAATTTCTGTCGCACGTTTTCACAGAGAGAGAAAAAAAAAGTGACAGCTACTAGAGAGTGGGGTAGTGGAAGAAAAACGCGATATCATTTAATGCGCTAATGTATAAAGTCTTCCCGAGTCGATTGGGTGGTGAAAAAAGAGGGTGGTGGTGGTGGCGGCTGGGAAGAGAGTCGCGTAACCAGATACGGGCTTGGCTCAGCTATGAGTTTGTCGTCCAACAAAGTTGCCGTGTAATTCAAGAAATTTTTAATCTCATCTCTTGTGTGCGTTCTCTCGTCGTTTCAACTTTTCCTCTCGACAACTGCCACCAAAATTAGGCCTCGTTTTTTATTCGGAAATTTTTTCGATTGTAATCCAAATGCTGGTGCGTCTTGCATTTCAGTTAGCTGGCTCTCTGTGGGAGGGTTGTTACGTATTGGTGCGACTGAATGACTGAACGCACCACCGGCTGGAAGTAATTCGGAATGTTCTCGAGGAGGGGTAGGGGGGTTTCGATTTTGATCCAAATTATGTTGCGTTGAACATTTCAGTTAGGTGGCTGCCTGTGGAGAGGATGGGCACCTTTTGATGTGACTGAATAGTGAAACGCATCACCGGCTGGAAGGACTTTAAAATATTCTTAAGGAGGGGGGTGTGGGTGGGGAAATAGGCCTTTTTAGCTTCGTTTCGAATGTCGCTTTTCAGTCGATCGATGAATGGAAGTTGCGTATTTGCTTTTTTGCGCGTGAGCGGGACAAATTCATTTTGGCAAATCTTGTACAGAGGCAGACTTTTTTTTTCTCTCGTCCCTCTCTTTTGGTCGCGTTTTCTATAGCAGAAACCGCGTATCGAATACGAGTTTCCCTTTACAAATTTTTTGACGAATCCATATATGCTGTTCATGTTGTGTTCAACGTGATATTTATAGAATGCCTTTCTTGTGTTGCTAGAGTCTTGCGGTTGCCTTTACGAGTAGGTTGTCGAATGCGTGTGTGTGCCGTGCGTCTTTCGCGAATGCTCAGCAGTTGGTCCGATATCAGGGTGACCTGGTGGTCTGGGGAAATCCGGTAGAAATTGGGAAGTGAAAGATTATTTTTAAAAAATTGGCAAACAGGACATGCACATTTTTGACGAAATTTGTATAGATGACGAAAGAAACAAATAAATAATTTTAAAAAATCTTCGAAATTATTAATGGTTTTGATCAAAAGCGAGAAAGTCGAGCTTTATTTTTTTTTCTTTCTTTAAATCGAGTCGAAGCTGCTGTTTCGATGCGACATAGACGGCTATAAATATCGCGACACCCTGTATTCGTCAGCGTTTGTTAATCAAAGCTCCGCCCGAACGTGGCAAATTGTATAGCAACGGTGCTATGCGGTACAGCACCCATTGCGGACATGCAGATATATGCAAAAATGCATTTATCTGATAGAAAAACGAATAGTTAACACACAATTTTGATAGTATTAGTTCTTTCGAATTTTGATAGAATAAGAAAAAATTGAAATTGGGTCGAAAAGAGCTAATGAAATACACTATGTAATTGTTTTTCGTCTATTCTGCACCTTTTGTGCTGGTATAGCAATGTCTTGAATTAAACGTTTTTATCAGTATCCATGGATCAAATTAGCAAGTGTCCGTGCCGAAAATCGAACTCAGCACCTCCGCACCACACTCAATCATGCAGAAAATAAAGTGAAAGAAATATTTCACATTTGTCGCATATATGACAAGTTAATAGTTTGTATTTCAGTTTACCTAGTTGTAGTGACTTTGTCATTTAAGGCATTACCACACCTAATATTATAAATATAAAAAACGCCGTAACTCCAACACTTTGTAAGGCCAAGTTGTCTTGGCATATGACCAATTATAACTTTTTATTTCTGCTTAACTAGTAGCAGTGACGTCATTGCTCGGCTAATGAAATGGTTAGGCTCACAAAAACCGACACAAAAAAAAATAACAACGCCATAACTTCAACACTTAGTAAGGCCTTAATAAATCAAAGATCATCCAAGTAAGGCAAAGTTAGCTTGGCATATGACCAATTCGAAGTTTTTATTTGTGCTTACCTAGTAGCAGTGACGTCATAACTTAGTAGAGGCTCGGCTAATGAAATGTTTGGGCTCACAAAAACCGATTCCGCGAGCACTCCAATCTCGAATCTCCGTTGTTGCTCTCCGTAATCGCGAGTGCTCGCGCTGTGTCCCTTCGGGATCTTCGATCACGTGCGCGCGGGCGCAGAGGGCGCCACCGTCCGCGCACGTGGGGGCGCGTTTGGCGTTTTTCGCTTGACGGCCGCGCTGAATGACATCCCGCACACGTGAAACTCTCGATCACCGTCTCTTCTACGGGGTGAATCGGCGGGGAATGCAACTGCGCCAGCAACAACGCCCCACCCGGCCTCAATACAGTGAGTCACAAGTATGCGAACCATTCCCGCTGTATTCTCAGCCATTACTCAACTAAGAATGACCTGATTGTTAAGAAATTTGGCACAGATATGGAGTAAATAATGTGCAAAATAAAATAAATACTGTGTAAATAATATACGAACCTTTGAGCTATTTTCAGCAGTCTTTTCGCACTATAACGTTTATTTTAAATCGTAGAAAATTTAGACACTACCGGCCAAAAGCAGGGCCTTAATTGTATAATTGGACAAATATATAATGATATTTTCGATTGTTAAGGGACATGCCTGCAATCGTCTATGTCTTTATGTATTTCTTACTAATGTATCTTTTATTTTGTCGCAGAAATTTTATCGCATTTTCTCTTCCTCTGTGAACGCCATTGTTTACAACAGAGCCGACGATGCCCATTGCTCTAACGCAGCGCCACCTCTAAAATAAAAAATTCGTAGCGGGAAATTAAATTTTTTTTTACAAACGTCATTCATACTGTAATATATTTTTGCAAAACTTTCTAACAATCCATTAAATTTTAGCTGAGTTATGAAGCTATGTCGGGAGAAGGGGTTCGCATACGTATGACTCACGGTGTAGTACAAATGCCCCAAAGGAATCTTAATGTGGTGGCAGTGCTTTGGCGACGATAGCTTGGGATTGGCCGGTGTGTATAGCATCGGCTGGGTGGCTGGGGGGATGGGGGATATTCGAAAATAAATGAGGCACCACAGCTTCTATCCTGATTGGAGGTGTTCATCTGCTTTTGGTTCTAATGCCCCCGCCTTTCTTTATGCGCACGCTTTTAGTTGATGATGTATAATAACGACAATGCTACTAGAATCCGTTTCAGATATAAGGTTGTACTGGGGAACAAGGGGGAGGGGGTCAATGGTCAATGCCATACGTTAGAAACTGGCTTGGTAATGAATTTAGGTTTCTCAAAACGTACCACATCCTACGAAGCCGACGGTCCCGGGTTCGATTCCCGGCGCAGGCTTTTGTTTATTCGTTAGCCTGGGGTACTGGC
>JAUJYS010000572.1:0-22102 GCA_033995665.1 Melogona broelemanni
AAAGCCTGCGCCGGGAATCGAACCCGGGACCGTTGGTTTCGTAGCATGTCCCCATACCCACTGAGCCATCGGTTCGTTAGTATTAATTTAAAAGGGTTTCCAATATTTACGGTCGTTTTTGTCTCATAGCTATGGAACAAACAAGTGCTAAAATAATAATTTTTTATCAAATGCATATCGCCCATAGAAACCCGTGGGAGAACACGTTTCGCGCTCCTTATTTCAAATCTTCGCGACTCTAGCTCGCTTCTAGCGCTAGCCCCAAGATGGCGCTACCTCGCATTAGGAAAAAGTAGCGACTGATTCACTATCGATAGTATTGAGAGTATCGCCCATCGTTGTCATCCCTCGCTCGCGCTCATTGGGATTTCTTCACGTTTCATCATCAAATTTACTCGCCAAATGTGAGTTTTAAATCGCGAATTAAATGAATTGTTCCCAAATTTTGATTCTATTGGTGAGCTAGCAACTCGTTTTTAGTTTTTCCGAGTAAAAAGCATCATTTAGTTGCTGAAATAGAACTTCTCGAAATCTCCCACTCTTACCTAGTTGACCTCATGTAATAGTTCCCTGGCACTCCTCGCCGTCGCTCATTTTGTTCATATGTTTATTTTTACGTTAGGAGGCGTTATTGCAGGGTCCAGTACAACTCGTGCAACGAGTAATCCCTGCCATTCTTTAAATGCCAAGTGTTAGTTAGTTGGTCTAGAGATACCATAGTGACTGTTATTCCAGAGGTACGTTCAAGATCTCTACCTTGGTGCTTAACCCAACGCTAGGCAAAATTACAAACGAAATCGCCCACTATGTAGGTCTTTTGAGAAGGAAAACGCTGTTCGGCCATTCCTTAACAGTTTAAATAGAATGACCGCAAGCTTATGAGATCTCTCTACTAAATTAAAAAGTTTAAATGAAGATCGTGTTGATCAAGAGAGCAAGACCGATTGTTTTCTAGATCATATTATTTTTGGTATTCTACAAAATATTAATTAACTTGGCCATGCACTGCCAACATATGCATGTCGCGAATTGAGTAGTTTATAAATTGGATACCATATGTACGCGTCGCTCTTGCTCTCTTGATTAACTCCATTACGCCATTAACGCCATTAACTGCTGGCAATAGCACAATAATATTGCATAATTTTTCACATTGGTTAGTCCGAAGTCGGCGATCGGTACCGATACGTGTGTTTCACTCTTGCCACGTTTGTTTTCTAATTTTTTCTATTTTTGTTTTTCGAATGGTACAGATGATTGGCGAGCCCTCGAAATGACGTCATGAGTGTCTCCGTCTCGTAAAATAATACTCCACTCATCCCTCCAACTGCACGAGCATGAGTGATAATCCGGTAAGATCCGAACATCAGTCACCTGCTATTTAGATTTTTCGTAAAGCATGGATATTGTAGAAATCGGGATTACAAAGATTACAATGACGGGATGTACAAGATTGATACCAAATTCGCCAGATGTGATAAATGTGATGTGATAAAGTCAGACAATTAAATATACGATGTAGGGACTAGCAAAATTCTCTTCTGTAATCCAATATTCATCTCTGGTAAAATTGAATGTTTATGAGCATTAAAAAACACAAAATGACGAGGTACACATAAGAAACCAGAACGATGCACGATGCACAAACCAGAACGATGAAGATAAACGAGATGCATACATCGTTCAGGTTCGGCGATTCTTCTTATGTGCACCTCGTCATTTTGTGTTTTTTAGTGCTCATAAACATTCAATGTCAGACAATGTCGTGACACCGTGCCTTAGTCACGTGTCTATCTCTGTTAATTCATTGGGCAATGTCTTTTAATGATGCAGCCCAAGAGCGAGCCCTCGCGACGAAAAAGTAAGAAAGGTGGAGCGAAGAAGGACGTGGATGCAAATCGAAGTCAAGCAGCACCTGACAAACCCTCTTCGACCACCACGGCCAAGACCACTCCCCAGCCGCCTGTCAGCGCGTCCAGTCCAGCCTTCAAGAAGACCTCCGCCGCTGCCACCACACCCAACGCCATCAGCGTGACCATGCCAGAAGTGCGGGCTCCTGACGCGTGTGGCACAAAGAGTGACGCTACCAAGGTGGAACGAATCCCCAAGAGCAATTCAGCCGGCATCCTGAAGAACGCGGGGGGCACCGCAGCAGCCACCAACAAGAAGGAAGTGAACTTCAGAGTCGACCCGGGCCTGCCGGTGGCTGACCCAGTCACTAATTCGGACAGTGCGGAGAGTCGGATCAACCCGGCATCCGCCACCCGGCCGGCGCCAACACAAGGTACACGAACACAACGGTAGCACGTTAAAAATGAATGGGGAAGAAAAATCAGAAATTAGGAGGGATTTGGGGTGGGGGATGACTGTCATATATTTTTTTGGTATTCAGAATTAATTATAAATTTTTTAATAAATATAACTGTTTTAAATCGAGAGTTTTTGAACATAAGAGACAAAATGTAATCAAAATTACATTAAGACGAACATTTGATGTTTGATCGTCTGACTCTACAATATGTTATTTTAAAATATTTAAATTAAGAAACTGTTTCAATGAATTATGTATGGGTACTTTATTTTTGCTTTGCACTTAATACAATATTATACTTATTTGCACTTACATACGAGTATAATAAATATGCTACATGTCCAAATTTTAATTACGGAGAGCATCGTATTTTTATTTTTTAAAATTTATTAGTGGCGCTAGAGAAGAATCTAATTTCCTGCTCGTCGTTTAAGAGCACTTTTAACCATTACCGGTATATATCCCGGGATTTCGAATAAACGCGAGAAAGCTCGCGACGGGAATCGAACCTGGCTCAATACTGACTGTCCTACGACAACTCGTAGAACGAGAAGTACGTTAGTCCATCGAATGTAATTTGTGAACATTTTTTTTTTGTAGTTGGCAGTGGTGGTGAGAGCGTTGTTGGTGGCGGCGCAACAGAGAAATCCAAATCCGAACTTCGTGCGGAACGCCGAGCGAAACAGGAAGCGCAGAGAGCGGCCAAATCGGCTGGCAAAAGTGGAGGTAGTGGTGGTGGTGGTCCTGCCACCAAGTCACCGGCTGCGGGGACGAGTGCTGTCACCGGTGAGTTGGGCTTGTGTGGCTTCGTTTGAGATAAGAGAAACCTCTATCGTCGGCGATGAACGTGTTGATGACTAGTTGTTTCGTTCCGCAGCCAGCAAGCCAGCCGCCAGTCGCGTCTCTGATAAAGGGGTGAAGGCGAACGAAGTAGTGGCGGTGAAGGTCGTTGCCAAGAAGGACAGTTCGCCCCCCTTGCTGCCCCCCGGGCAGAAGCCACCGTCAGTGCTCAAAGTGGGAAAACTCTTCAGCCACTTGCCACAGGGCGGCAAAAACATATCCGTCATCCAGTGAGTGCATCAATATTCTATACCAGTGTTTCCCAAACTTTTTTTTTTTTTTTTTAAATCACTGTAGTGCACTACAGGATTACTGCACCCTCGTGTCTCTATGGAGATAGGTGAGGGGAAGGGAAGGGATGGGGAATGGCAGCTGGTATAGCCAGGCTGCAGCATCCACCCCTAAACTCTGGACTCCCTAATGGAAGCTCAGGGGTGACGCCAGTACCCTAGGCTAACGAATAAACGAAAGCCTGCTAGGGGAATCGCGGACCACCCGCTCAGTATATTGCTTCGTGTAGCCACTCTTAAATTTGGAACGTCTTATTTCCTATTGCCAATGAATGAATTAAATACAATTAAATCCAATGAATGAGGAACGGATTGGTTCCTTTTTTATTTTTGACGAGCTAGAACGAAAATTGTCACAGTTCAATTTTTCCAAGCATGTTCCTTTCTTTTAAACCTAAACAATCATAAAGGTATTTTTAAATGAAATTGTTAACTAAAAAAGATCATTCATTTTTGTAAACTCGAAAAGCACAGATTTTTTCAAGAAATCGCCAAGTAAAAATTAACATTAATCTTCTTTTGAAAAGGAACGAGTGACGGATCCGTTCCTTCCATTTTATGCAGGGAACTACAACGGGAACTAGTTTCATTTTTTTTTCATGAGGAACTGGATCTAATTTCTTTTCAAATGGAATACATCCGACACTACCAAGGCCCGGTCTAGAATCTGATTGCACTCAGATAGTATTTTTTACGTTGAATTGTTAACCGACCCAGATGATTGTTAGCTTACTAACAAATATTTACAGTACACGAACTAGCAATAAAAAAACCAGGCTCAAGAAATAACAATAAATCCTTTTGTGCAAGGGCTTACAATGCGGCACCAACAATATTTTCATGATTCGCCTATATAGACACTCATTCTATTTTTTATAAATCAATATTACCACTGTTTTTTTTTACTCTACTTTGTTGTCTAACGGAACAGTTGCTTTGCATTTGTGAACGACGATATAAATATAGGGAATGCATGCACATACCACGCTTGGCGACGACAATCAGCTAGACTGAGAAGTCATTCGGATCAACAGTATACAAACAATATTGTTATTTCACCGGCAGAACACCAAAAGTCAAAAAGGTCACAGAGTCTATATGGCGTAAAAGGGATTTCCAGAAAATAAGTTCCGTTACGCTTTTAAAAAAAATACTTCATTTACTACTCTTTATACTACCCTTTAATACTATTATTAAATAATACCCTTTATATTATTAAATACTACCCTTTCGCTACCAGCGGGACACCGGTGTCCCACTGGGTTTTCAAAAATTCCCGCGCCGCCCCTATTGCTTTCACAAAAGTGACAATAGGTGGCGGCACTTGTCTATATCCTAAGGCACCTAAAATGGCCGCTCCCATCTCAATGTGACGCGTCGGCAGTTTTCAGCAGCGATTTTTCCCCAAAAAAGTAAGTAAAATTCGATATTTTGGCACTTTTGGGGGTCAAATGGGATGAATGGGGGGTTCCAGTGTTCATAAATATATAGCTGAGGAGTGAATGATGAAAAATATGTAAAAAAAATGCAAATCGAAATGTGTGGGGTGTGGTTAGGCCTAGCCAACCACACCGGGACACCAATGTCCCTCTGGTAGTCAACGGACATATACCTATGGGACGCCAGTGTCCCACTGGTAGTTGACGTCATTATTTTTATTGTCAAAAAAAAATTTTGTTTTTAAAATCTAGAAATAATTCATAGATCACCCCAAAAAAAGAAAAAAAATTATCACTTTCCGTTCAGGAGAAAAATTCGGGACATTATTGTCCCATTGGTAGTCTAGGACTTTTAGTCTATATGTCGTCAACTACCAATGGGACACTATTGTCCCATTTTTACCCCCTTCTTAAAAAAAATAATTTATTTTTTGATTTTTTTGCTAAATTTCCAAAAAAAAATTTTTGAAAAATATAAAGATTTAAAACTGGTAGCGAAAGGGTTAAATAAATATTTTATATATATTTGAAGTACGTACATAAATTCCTTCCGTCATTGTTAGCGGGAATCACCAGGTCACCTTCATCGTAGAAATTTGCCGCCAGATATATGTGAGTGTGCTTATATTGCCAGTTTCTTTTTAACTTTGATTAATTATTTTGAAATATTATTAAAAATTGATTATAATTTTAAAAAATAAAAAATAATTGTAACGTATGGGAACATTGTTTTCTAGAAATACCTCGTTCATCCAGGGTGTCGATTTCGTGCACGACTGCAGACGTGCAGTTCAAACTGACAGGCGCGCTAATTGGCTACATTTTGTGACACGTGCACCTTAGTCAGCCAATCGCTAAGCTTATTCGATTTTTCCATGCCGGACTGTCAACAGCAACAAAGCAGACATGCGCACACAAGGCGGAAAAAAAAAAAAAAAAAAAAAACGCAACAATAATTGCTAGTAAACACCCACATCACATCGACTATAAATATAAGAACACTAGCCTCTTTCTTCATAATTGTGCGTCATTACACTAGTTGAGATTCTCGCGCACAACCGTCCATCTCACGAAGAGAGGGTGAAGATTGGTTATACACTTGTCTATGTGTCTGTGTTGGCCACCTCGGTCGTGGTAGTTTCTATCCACTGCCAAATCAAACAATGACAGATTACGTCGGAGTCTGGATCTAGTAAACCACGTAGTCGGTTCCCCCATCAAACTCCTAGCTAACAGTTTCCGTTTTAATAATGTATGGTCGTGTAGTGTTAGTTGAAACCCCTGCATACACCTGCAGCTGTGCAAACCTATGCAACTGAAAACGTATTCTTATTATCGTATTGTAATATAAATCGTATCTACTACACTGGTTGCTCATCCACCAAGGTTAGTAAAAATAGACACCAGGTTCGCTTATGCCAGCACTTTTGTGAAATGAGCTTTTTCCCTCCAGATGACGCGCTTTGCTTCATCTGAAAACATGAGTTGCCATTATTTTTTGGTTCTTGACTTCTCTCGAGTTAACTTTTAGAACACACTTCTATTCCGATACTTTGTACCGTGTGATCTTTCAGCCAATCACGCGACCCCTCCAGATGACGCGCATCAATGAATCCTCTACCCTTGCATAAGCGAACCTGGAGTCTATTTTTACAAACCTTGCTCCTCTACTAGCCGTCATACAACATGAGTGGCGCTTTATCTGTTAGGAAATGAGCCATGTGACGGCAGCGCAACCCATGTTGCTTGGTGGTCAGAAGCGGAATCAGATACAGCGGCATTTTCGGTTTGCGGTAATATCAATTTCGGTTTGCGGTCACATTGCGTTAATCTAGTTATAAATATTATTTTTTAAATGTGTAAAATCACATTTCATTTAATTTCATCTCTTGCACGGCCGTAGTGTGAAATATCAACCGCGAATGATAGAACGCGAAATACGGTAATTTAAATATCAGCAACAGTATCAAACTATTAGAATTACAATTTCAACTATGACACAAAAAATATGTTGTAACATGTCCGAAAAACAATTCTTATGTGGTTCACACGGGAGACTGAAAATCAGCTTGCCTAATTTTCCATACACAAAATCAAAATTTACCGTGCGTTTTATAACAAGTTGCAGCCGCTAGAAATTTTTCCGGACCAAAAAGTGACGTTTTTTTAAATAACATTTTCTGATTAAAAAATATACAGTACATGGACCATAGCAAGCATTAATAAAAGAGCGCTCGAAGCGCGATTTTTATCTCCCCGAGTGTCCATACACAAAAGACTAAAGAGAGAGTTTCACTTTTTCTCAAGACTTTCCACAAACATTTACTGCTTTTCAACGATCCCTGACTTTCGCCGACCTCAAAAGGGGATTATGAACCCCTGTCATACGAAATGCTGATTTATAAAGCTGTACTTACCTTCAGAGACCAGATACGTTTGAAGCGCAAGCCACTTTCCGCTTTAATTCATGAACACGACCTGCAACAAAAATAAGATTGGCAAACGTTATTTATTGCTATATGCGAATACTTCGTATGTTACGACCAATTGCACTTTTAATTTTAGAGGTAAAAATCCTTGATGAATCGCGTCCGATGTCACGAGCATAAATCAGTGCTAAACTCAAATGTAAAAAAAAAAATATACACATAATAAGCGTGGGCTACCCAATTCAAAACTGGTTGCGTCATGCAAAAAAGGTGGTAGGTCTATTGTTGAAATCGTCGGTGGCTTTAGAAATGGGTGAACAACTCTTAGCTGGCCTCGTTTCACCGGCCACATATCGCATCTTTCTAACCTCTCGTGTTTTGGAAACGCAGCAATTCACGTGCTCCGCTGGTTGACGTCATTTTCGTGCAACTAGTACAAGAATATCGCATATGGCCGGAGCCGAGCATTACATCTGATTAGATGCGCCACCTGGGCAGCATGTAACCTTCACGGTTGTTCGATCGCCTAAGCACCACCGCAAACAGTTTTTGGGTTGACAACAGCCTCTGGTTTTCCAATCCCGGTCACCTGGGGGGTCAGATCACACATCCAAAACGTCAAATACAAAAAACGGAAAAAATGAAAAAGAAAACCATTTAGTTGAAATCGTCAAATATGACAAACGACGACTAAGAAAAACGTCAAGTGCAGGAAAACTATAAGTTGCAAGGCTAACTTTGACGTAATCTCTGTACGATATAATGTCCATCTCAGCTACAATGCAGGATACCTCTTAGCTGTAAAGCGCGTCCTTTTCCAATCAAGATGGTAAATTTGGTTAATGAGAAAAAATGGTACAATGCCGTTTACCATTTCCAACGTTTTTCGTTGTTGGCGTTTTTTATTTTTGACGCTTTCTTTTTTTTTTCCGTATAACGTTTTTCCTGGCGTTTCTCATAAATGACGTTTTCGATGCACCGTGACAGCGACACTATTTGAGCTATGCGGTTGATGGGTCGTGCGGGTTAAGAATGTTGCGGTATCTTTCGACCTTCGGCTTATGGACCCATAAATACGGTATTCGTAACATTAGTCCTTTGGCCGGCCATTTGGCCTTTAACGCAAGGTTTTTATCCGACTAATTGGAGAGAAGCACGTCCACGAAAAACCAACGTAAATTTAATGGCTCATTGCGTTTGCGGCGGTGGATGGATCGTGACAATAAAGGAAATAAAAACCACATGCGCATGAAATGTCAGCTGGCCAGGTTAACAATTACAAAAATTCGTGAGTAAACTGAAGCGGGAGCCTGTGGGGAAAACCTCGCATTTATGACGGGACATCGGTGACAGCTGGTAAACTGTCGATATTTTGATGAGATCAAAAGGAAACAACTGTGACTTCCTGTAGTTCAACATTTCTGCTGCTAAATAGGGATCAGCATCCCAGGGGGAGGGGACTATTCAGGGTTCATTTGGGTCTAAGCTAGCTTGACATAACGTATTTGGCAAAGAGGCAGAGCATTTTGAAGTACTCACGAAAGATAAATTCTTTGGCCTCTTGGAAAAATGTGGAATTAATTTTATTCCATTGTCTACGAACGCCCATTGAAACTATTACGAGGATCGAGGGGTAAAATAAGGGATAATTCACAAGTGAAAATACTTGCGAGGCCCAGAGGTGCGTGTGAGTTGGGTTTGGCTAGGGAGCTGATTGTAGAATGGGGGCGTAATTTCATATGGGGCCCATTTTGGAATAATTACCCCCTTAGCTCCGCGTCAATATCGCCGCCGCCGCCCCATCAACAGAAAATCTTTAAATTGATTTGGTCGCTTACCCTGCTAGTCTCCAAGTTCAAGAGAGTGTCTGGGCATCGCTTGGCAGCACAATTGTTCAATTAATGTCGACATTAAACGTTGAAAACGCAAAAAAAATGTAACAAAAATTTAACTCGATGGACACTTTCCATCTCCATACATGTCCTTTTTTTTGTTGTTTATATTTATATCCTCATTCAGACTTGGATATATAAATCCGTATTCGTGTGGGTTGCGTTGATATCAATTCAAAACATTGAATTTCAAAAACAAAATATGCTTGATATTTATTAACGCTCCCCCATCTATATCGATCTCACTTTAACGTGTTCATCATGGATGTTCTACTTCCCGGTTAGTGTAGAGTGCTCAGAGTGCGTTACAAATAAATATCGTATTTAGAGTAAATGAGAATAATTATGAATTCAATGTATTAATATTTAAGCAAAATAGGTGTAGTCAAAACTTTTTTCGGCTAAAATATAATGCATGTAAATGAAGTTTAACTGCATTATATTATACTGAATTAGCATACATGTTTTGTTGAAGCAGAGCAAATAATTCGGAGAGAGCGCTGCAACATGCTCATGCGCTTTATGCGGTACCTCAGCAGAATGATTTACCGCTCACCTCTGATTGAGCATGATGACTCAACTTGTCCTTTCAGCGCTAACTTTAAGAAATTCTGACAACTGAAAATTGCCCCATCTCTTCTTGACTTAGCTTACGTGTGACCTTTGTTGGATTTGATTTATTAAATTAGCGTTTTTCTATCAGTGATATCACAGATTCGATCAACCAGGAACGTGATCGTGAAAGATACTGTATTATTGCAAGAGGTAAGACTACACTGGGTTGTCACTGCCATTTTCCACTTGTGTAACGGGCAAGTACCCTTCCAAACCTCACCTCACCTCAGCACCCCAAATCCCAATAAATGTATGACCCGAGCGAAAAGACAAGGAAGAGGCCACTCCTTTAAACTCGAACTGCCCTTTGCTAAATCCAACTACGTGAAATCTACCTTCTTCATCAAAACTGTCGCAGAATGGAACATCCTCTCCCAAGAATTAGTTGAAGCCCCCTCCCTTCCCTCATTGAAATCCCGTCAAAAATCATCTCGCTCATGGCCAACCTGCCCTAAACTGCACTAACCTACTTATCATTCCACCTTACCATTCCTCTAATTCCTTTTATTCCATTTACTCCCTCATACCCTAAGTCACCTTAAATGCGCAAGCGCGGTGACAATTCTATCTAAAATCTGAAATCTAAAAATCTTGCTCCACTTTTTTGTCGCCGTTCACAGGACTACAAAATGGAACAGAGTTTCACCAACCACTCGCACTGCGGCTGCATCAAATCGATCGCCTCTTCCCAACAGCATCTGGCGTCTGGCAGTACGGACGAGACGGTCAAGTTGTTCAACATACGGAGTCGTATGGAGGTTGGATCGTTAGTGCAGCAAATGGGTAAGTGCTAGACCAAGATATGTCATGTGTCTCGATGATCTTCTCCTCGTAGGAGGGAGGGGGGAACCTGGTAATTTGGAATTTAGCCTAGCATGAGCTTCCGACCTAGGTAGAGATTTTCAGCGTCTATCTGAGGACGTGCAGACCATTACTACAGGCTAGGCTCCGTTTAGCTCAATGGGTATGGCAACAGACTGCTAAGCGGGTGGTCCCGGGTTCGATTCCTGGCGCAAGCTCTCGTTTATGGTTGGGTTCTGGTGAAAATATGCCCGTCACATATTGCCTAGACAACCCGAAGGGTACAGAATCTCCAGCAGTGATATTCACTCAGTAAGTGGATTTTCCCCACAAAAAAAGTACCATCCCTGTACGTGTCGGATACTTGAACAACTAAATATTTGACAGGTACGATCAACTGTCTGGAGTTCCACGAAAACCATTTTCTGTTCAGCGGAAGTGACGACGGCAGCATCTGCATATGGAAGGCGGGCTCCTGGCAATGCCTCAAGACCCTCGTCGGACACAAGTAACCATTTTTATTTCGCCGCGATAATTTCAAAAGTTTCCATCTCCGATTATGTTTGAAGCACTGTAATTCATTTAACAAAAATATCCTTGATTTATTCTCCAGGGGAAGCGTTACGGCGCTAGCAATTCATCCGTCCGGAAAGCTGGCGCTTAGCTTATCCAAGGACCGGACGCTGAAAACGTGGAACCTGATCAAGGGTCGCGCAGCTTTCACCACCAACATCAAAGCAGGTGGGTGGCCCTGTGGCTCTACTTTGATGTTGGGTTGTTGCCGTAGGGTGTTAATCGTAGATTCAAATTGAATCTCCTTTTATTATTTTCTAAGTTGGTGAGTTCATTCGGTGGTCACTGGATGGCGCCCTGTATGCCGTCGTCATCGGCAACCGAGTGGATATTTACAACGTGCAGGTGAGTCGCCGTTTTCCAATTGTCAAAATTGATTTCAGAAAGTGCAGACTATTCCTATTTGGTTAATGTGGTAACTTATTAGTTGTTTATACTTAAGAAATATTTAGTAACTTGTTTCCTTATTTCTCTATTTGCCACCTTTAGACCGCTGGAGTCATACACAAGATCGATTTTGGAAGGCGAATAAATTGTGTAGCGTTTTTGACGGTAAGTAGACGTGAAATTAATTGTCACTATTTCAATAACTGATAGATTTCGATTTTCCTTCCGTAATAAGTCGCAAAAATCGGTGTTTTTTAAAACACAGTCTTCAATGGGAATAGTGTTTATACGTTTTCTGTTCGTTGAAATTTTTTTTATCCATTTCAGAATGATATATTGGCTGTGGCAGGAGAAGGCGAGAACATTGAGTTTCACGCTGCCAAGAAAGCTGCAATTTTAGGAAGGTTACCCACAGATACAAACAGGTAAATGATGTTCTGGGTTTAAAAAAAAACTCCTGTCTCTGGATTTTAATTTTTTCTTTATTCGCAATTGCCAGTAGTAACATTTATTTTTATCTTTAAATCGCGTCTCTATTTTCAGAGTGAAAGCTATCAATGTGATTACGTCGCCAGAAGACAAGAGCCGTAGATGGCTTGTATCCTCGTCTAGTGATGGATTTATCAAAATTTGGGATTTGGACCTATCGAAGGTAAGCATTTATATTGGTGAAATTGAACTCAATTTCAGGAGTGTTTGAATACGTGTTGATAATTTGAGAAAATACGACCAGAAATTCCACAACTGCTATAGAATCGAAATCCTAGCGCATTCGGTATTGCAACCAACTGCGGTACGGCGGTCTAGGGATCATCACATATTGCCATAGCAACACGAGGGGCATATGATATCCTGCAGTGATATTCACTGTAGTAGTTGTAGATTTAGAAAGAAATGCTATTCTAAACTTCATTTTTTGATATTGGTGATGTCCGTTTTCCAATGGCAATAAATGTGCGAATATATTATTATTTATTCGCAAAATTAATGGGCCTAACACATTTTCACAACGTGGACATGATTCAGATTTGTAACTCCCATCTAGCTCGGTTTCTCCAGACCTTTATTAGCGCTAAGTTCGAGTCACCTTTACTGATCATTCAAATGTACTTTTCAGCTCGATTCCAAGCCAACACTGGTGGCTTTTAGCAATTGCGGATGTCGGATAACGTGCCAATCGGTTTCGGACATTAGCCTTCGAACCGTTGCGGACAGTAGGGAAGAAGTAGAGCTGAAGGACGAAGTCAAAGACGAGGAGGAGAAGGACGACGTTCCGACGGACGACGACGAGCCCGAAGCTTTTTCACCTGGTAAATTGTGTTATTTTTTTAGATCCAATATTAATGAAGTGAAATTTATTTTTCTGTTTTTATAAGTTGTTTTCTGGTTTCTTTTTAATAGAATCAACAGCCACAAGAAAAAAGAAGATCCGGCGTCTGAGCGATTCACAAGCCAAGCCAAAGAAGAAGAAAATGAAATCGAAATAATCTGTTTTCTATTATAATTCTATATGAAATAAAAATTTTGGTTTACAATGTTTGTTTTTATTTTGTTGTAAAATTTGTTTTTATTGTAAAAACTTTCCAAAATTACGCTATCATTGTTTGCTTGCTCTTTCACGATTTGTTTTTTTTTTTAACACAGTTCTCTTCAAAATTTTTGTTTAAATCATTTTAAAATGCGTGGTTGTCGTTATTTTAATTAATATTGAATAAACTTTTGCGTTTGACACACTATTTTTTAATTGCAAAAATTAAAAAGTTAAATTCATAATTTTTTGTGCTAATTTTGATGTGGACGACTCAGTGGGTTCTTAGATTAAATTGTCGCTGGATACTCCCAAGTTTTCTATCACTTTAGAGTTGCAAATCGGCGACCGTATAAATATTTAATTTTTAAATGACTAATTTTAAAATTAAATATTATCAATTATCGTCAAACTTACACACTCTACCAGCAATTTCAAAACACCCCAAAATTTAATCAATATTTAATGGGGTAAGTATTATTATATATACCGTGAAAGGCGTTAAATACGACGGCATAGCGTGGTCCATTCACGAACTTGTACGAATTTATAATTCTCGTGGTCCCACCCCTCACTAGATTGCGATTTATTGTTTTGTTGGTGAGATTTTTTTAGCGTGCAATAATCATTATTTAACCGCTCAACAGGTGGCGCTTTTGTGGAAGGTTGGCGGGATTTCATTTCATTTAGGTAGTTATAGTATGCGATAATCATGATCTCACGTTAAGTTCATCAAAATGTCTGGTCTTGTATTGCCAACCACCGATTTTCTTAGGCGATTGTTATTCGCTCCATATTATTTTAGTCCCCCGTCACAGGCCTCTCCTAAGGGGCTGCTTGCGGGTAAAAAATGGAAATTGTAAAGTCTGCCTGAATTATTTTTTAATACCCATCAGTGGGTATGGTCACATTCTACTGAGCGGGTGGTCCCGGGTTCGATTCCCGTCGCAGGGTTTCGTTTATTCGATCCTGTGGTACTGGCGTCACAGAAGTCTGGGAGTTCAGAGCTTAGGGGTGGATCCTACAGCCTGGCTATTCCAGCTGCCAATCCCCTTTCCTGTCCCTCACATATATCCATAGAGACACGAGGGTGCAGTAATCCTGTAGTGCACTAGGCACTACGGTGATTTAAAAAAAAAGGTTAATTTATCAAATATTTAGGGAAAGTCAACGAAAAAAAATTATTTGCGAAGATTATGGCTAGAACAATTGGGTGCAGCATTTATTCAGAACGTCAAAATGGCCTGCATTTTAATCAGCTGATAACTGTCGGTGTCTATCCGTCCATTTCGTTGGACGATATTTGTCGAGCCGGCAGCGCCACTGTTCGGTCGGCGGCGTCAGCCGGCAGTAGCAACCCCCAGATCAAGTAGCTACGGCGTCTGTCGCATGCACACTGTGCACGGAGTGGCAGAGTGGAAAGCGACTAATTTTAGACGTCGATAAAGCCTCTCTCTCTCGCTCTTTCTATCCTCCCCACTGTTCGTGTGGCCCGTTTTCTGTCGCCAAAAAAACCAGACCGTCGCATTCGTCGCGGAGACACCGTGCAGTCGAAACCCGCCGGCGGCCTGGACCCCTCCCCAAAAAATAATAATCATGAATCACTCCGATACCGATGGGTTGAAAGCGCGCCTTTAGAACACATCCGCAGTGTGTTTATGTGAACGTGAATACAATTTGCCTAAGGCCACCTTTAACACTACTCCTATAGGAGATACCCTTCTCTCCGAGCATCGTTCTGACTAAGGCTCGGCTGATTGGCGAGAGACACAACATCGACGGTTTATGCCCGCCAGAAAAAAAAACGAGGCTAGCCGGTCGCTGCAGTCAAACCCTCCGTGCTTCGCCATTTTATATCGCCGATTAAAACTCGGCGCTGCGGTACGCTGAAATCTACCGGCGATTATTCGCTTGTAATTCCCGCGTCGTCTCTGACTAGAGTGCGGAAATCAAAACGGTTCCGTGCCGCGTTCGCTGTACTTGTTCGCCGCGCTCGCATGTGTTTTCCCCTCTCCCTCCGCTCCTCTCAACCTGTACGCATTCGCCGTGGCTACAGTCAACTTGTTTACTTGCCCACCACCATATTCGATTTTACCACCGCCGCCGCAATCCAACCCGCATTTCGACAAATACTTAACGATTTTAATCGGACTGTGACCGGTATGTAACACCGCAAATCACCCATTTTCTTCGTCACCACGAACGACCAGATCGCAACGCCGCCGGTTTTTTATTATTTTATTTCTTATTTCATCGAAAAATATTTTTTGATCAATCTACGAACGATTTCGAACACTGTCGACGATTAAATTTTCTCGTCGATTCGATGGAAGATGCTGCAGCGTGTCCTGAAAATTCGTGAGTCTCCAATCTTACATTTTGGTGGAGTTCGCCGTCCGCCCCTTTCCCTCACTGCGACATTGGCGTCGGCGAAATGTCAGGAAAATCGCGTAAATATGGCTAATTAAATGCGTGATCAGGCCGCGATCGTAGCGAGCAATTATTTTCATTATTATTAAAAGTAGTATTCCCCCCGGTGCGCCACTAGTCGGTGCTTTCCCCCCTCCCTCCTTCCCTCGCCTACCAACACAACTGCCGATCTCTCTAGCGTGTTGCGATTGTCGCACGCGCCTATGTTGTTAGGTCTAACGCACGCGTCTTCACCCCACTCCGAACGTCGATAATTAATTGCCGGCTAGTGCTCGCTCCTACAACACTGACGCTCACGAGGTGGTGGTGGTGCGGGGGGCATATACACGATAAGAACAAGTTTATTTTTTGCGGTGTTTTATTTTTGGTACGTGTGTGTCGAGGGTGAGCGCGTTTTTTTATATTTTACAAATCGACCTATAGATTTGTGTGTTTGCTGGTGGTGTTCCATTGTGTTTTTGTTCGAACAGGAGACACGAGGAGGAAAAACATCGTACTTGGAAACATTGGCACGACTCGTGTGTTTATCGGCAGATATGACGCAAATACGATTCCGGTGACTTCGATCGTGTTTTTTTTTTCTTTTTCAATCAGCCGTTCTAGTTTTGTATTTATACCCGCGGTCTGCTGGAGGAAAACGAAAAGGATAATTTAATGTCATGATGGTGAGTTTTTTTCTCAGTTAATATATTTGTTTTCCGTTGTTTGTTTTGGGTCTTGTCTGTTGATGGTTAGTTTTAGCAAAAACGTTGAAAATATGGGAAATTTCAACGAATATGTCAGGTTAGTTAATGTTACAATGGTGAGTTTTAATTTATTAAATATCTAATATATTTATTAGTGTAGTTCGTGTTGAAGCTTGTCTGCTGGTTAGTCATAACGAGACGTGGCGAAATCGGTGAACCATGGCCAATTTCAACGAATATTTCGGGTTGGCCGTCCCTATGGATGGTTCACACTATCAAATATCTGCATTGTTTTTTCAAGTCTATATGCTGGGTTGACCGATTGAATGTATCAATGTGTTTAGCTTCATAAACGCATACTCGCATTAAAAAAATAATTTCGCGCGTTTAGTAGAAAACAACTATCCTATTAGCTTTAATATTATCATGCTGCACCATGCAATGTGTATGCACGTATTTTTTTTAAACGTTATATTTCTGATGTCATAGCTTAATGGTTTCTCATTAAAAAACTGCTTAATTAATAATACATCTTCAATCTACTACTTCCGGTCGATTATTTTTTGGAACATTGTATTCGAAAGGGGAAATTTTTGTTTGATATTTTTGGTGTTACATTATTTATTTGTGCTGATTTCTATCAATTTCGAAAACATTTCGAATTCACTTTTAAAATGTGGCGATCTAAATTAAATTTCGCGAGGAAAATTTGATTTAAATAAAAAATTAACTAGCCGCGATCTGAATCTAATACGAAAATATCTCCCTCTATAAAACGGTCAAACGTTAATTTAGAGGGGCACTGAAACTCCTGTAGTACAGTGACGGCTCACGACAATGATGTCAAAAGAACGTGACTGTGACACAAAATCAATTCCAAATTGAGTATTATTGACGGAGGTTTTTATGGGTATTTGTGTGTTGACAATTGGCAATTTTCACATCCAATAGTAAATCTCCCGTGCCTTCGCATCCCCCCACACACCCTCACACACATTTTGAATTGATTATTTCCATCAAGCTATAATAGGGCCTATTATAGAGGGAGAGCCTATTCTAAGAAAAGCCATTCGATCAGCGATCGAAACGCGTCCATCTCGTCCTATAATTAGCATCACCAACTGGGAGATGCAATTGGCCATCGCGTTGTAAATATTTTAAATCGGTGACCGATGAAATGGTGGGCGTGTCTGCCGGGTCAGACCCGCTGGCCTGACCCAAGACCCGCGTTCACTCATCTCTATCGATTCCGGATCCAAATTCAAATCAATGAACCGGGTCACCCATCATGGGTATGGCGCTTCCACGAAATATGACCATCCGTTTCTGATATACGGCGAATAAATTTTGTAAATACACTCGTCGCAGACGAAATTCGTCCGAAAGCTCTCTTGTAACGATAGACGCGATCGTGACGCAAAGCTAGTAGTCTTTTGTGTGGATCTGTTTTTGGAACGGGGCATTTCGCGCGCACAAAAACAGCGTAAAAAAAAAACCATTCTTAACGTGAAATCGTATTGAATGTTCCGCTTGAATAATCGAGTCTCGCTGTTTCGGTGCTGACTGGACGGTTTTATTTGG
Source organism: Melogona broelemanni (assembly GCA_033995665.1). Lineage (NCBI taxonomy): Eukaryota > Metazoa > Arthropoda > Diplopoda > Chordeumatida > Chordeumatidae > Melogona > Melogona broelemanni. Next base: position 17,803 of record JAUJYS010000572.1, read on the forward strand.
CGGCGAAAATCTCTCATGGTGTAAATGCTGTCGTATACCGATGGGTGTATGAGTTTCTAGCTGGGATCAAAAGTCACATTGAGAATCAAAAATCATTTTTATTTCTATAAAAAATGTGGTATATTATTATCCTGATTTTTTTTTTAATATTAAAATTATAAAATTTGTTAATAATTTTTTAAGTTTAATTTTGTTATTGTGCATCAGATTTTTTAAATTTTATTTTGTCATCATTATAATTTTACATTTAGATTTAGATTGGGCAATTGCCACGCCGGTAGCATTATGGCAAAATGTGGGATTGTTCTGTTTGTTAAAGAGGCTTGCCAGCACCCCTCCCCCACCCCTCAGGGGCAACCTGGTAATTTTGAATTTTGCCTAGCCTACGTTCCTGACCTAGGTAAGGATCTTAAACGTCTACCTTACAACGTAGAGGCACGGGTCTCATGGCTTTACTTCCATTCCGAAGAAAGATATGATTTTTTCTCGCCCGAAAAATTCGAGAGATTAACTGGGGTCCGAATCGCAATCACGTGCATAGAAGACGAGATTGCGTATCTCGGATATATCCGTTGGATCAAACAACCTTATAAAACTCCTTTGATCTGAAGACAGGCGCTCAATCCACCACAAGACCAAGTTGTCTATCCATTTCACGAAAATCGATCAGTTTAGCAATGCCCGAAAAAGCATCTCTACCCCCCCCACTAGTTCAGTTTCGAGTACTGTATATGTCGTTCTGGTGGAGAGAGAGAGCAAGGCACAGCAAAATTCAACAACTGAGCTCAACGGTCGTCATAAATTGGTTGCGAAGGCTATCTGGTATTGGTCGCAGCTGGTCATATCGCTTGTTTAAAAAAAAAATATATGTTGTGTTGGTGTGTAGCGCGCAGCATTTGGAACAAACCGTGCGCGGCCGTTTATCGTTTATACGGCCGCAACAGACGTACGAGAGATAAAGCTGAATAATTGTTGTAAACATTCGTACCTCCATATATAACCTCATGTGACCAGTGTCAATATTAAATGGCTAATAGTTTATATTGATAACATAATTGTTTAATCAATGCTCGTAATCCACGCTGAAAGTTACGTATGATTTTATTATCAAAAATTAAATAATTGCAATTACAATTTGTATTCGCATGCAGCTACATAGATGACTATGTCGGTGGTAAAACTACTAGTTTGGGGCGATGATGGGATATTTTTAATATCGCTTCATGGGGGGGGCGGGGGGAAAGGGCGCACATGGTAATTTTCTGGCGATCTTTATTATGTACCTATTAGCATACAGGTACGGGTCCTTTTTTTATTCCGGATCACTGTAGTGAATAGCACTACAGGAGGTTATTGTACCCCTCGTGTCGCTGTGGCAATGTGTGGGGGGCACATTCCAGTACCACAGGATCCAATACACGAAAGCCTGCGCCGGGAATCGAACCCGGGACCACCCGCTTAGTAGACTGTAACCATATCCACTGACCAACGGGGGCCGACGATTTTGCTTTACTTTCGCTCCAAAAGAAGGCGTGTTTAAATTTTTATCGACCCAAAAATTTCGGATGTCTCGGTCGGGAATTGAACCCGGATCATGGGCACAGTAGACGAACACTAATTACCACTACGCCACACTGAATACAATGGAGGACAAGGGTTATTAAAACCACAATATGGACTCCGGAAGATTTCAATCTGTATTCATAGATCGTGTTCATATTGTGATGGCGGTTTCCGAGGGCCCAATATAGGTCTCTTTAAGCTCTCTTGTTTGAGCGTTTATCTAACGCACATCCTGCAAGGCAGGGAAGAAATTATTACAGCGCTTCTCTGTCGTCTTTGCGGTCGTTTCGCAAGGCTTGGCCAACCCGAATCTCCCAGACGTGGCGGTCGATTATAATCGAAAATCTTCATGAGTCGCCACAATTCAGTTTGGACGGTGGACTCGAGGTTTACTGGTTCCGAGTGCGTTCCGCATTTACTGGCGCCTAGGGATTGTGACGTCAGTCGTACCCGGTACAGTTGACGCGGGAGTCTGTGGCTCGATACACTGCCGAATGATGACGTCATATTATTTATTGGTGGGTTATTTTTTTTTTCGTAGCCTATCCCCTATATATTTTTTTATCGTTTGAGCTACGCATTGAAAATAATGCAGCGGTTTCAAGAATTGTTGATGATTTAGCTTGAACGTGTACGAGTGTATATGGAAATGTGCCCAATGAAAAGGTTTTAGGTTGAGTCTTGGAATATGTATTTTTTTATTTGTAGGGGGAAGCCAGTTAGACTAACGCTGTTTCAAATCAATTGACCAGAATAATTTCTCAAATGTCTTTGTGCTTTTCTACATTCATCACTAGTGTCATACATACATCACTAGTGAAATTGAATATCACTACGAGAGATTCTGCACCACTCGTGTTGTGTGATGGCCATATTTTCACAAATAACCCGGGCTCGAATAAACGAGAGGCCTCTCCGGGAATCGAACTCAGGACCGCCGCACAGCAGCTGGCTGCAATACCGACCTGGCTAAGACGAGTATTTTAAACTGTAAAAATAAAATTAGCAATTTTTCAGATACTCCTTAATATTTTAGTTAAAAAAATAAATAAAAATACATGAAAGTGCTCCTCATGCGATTCGCTTTAATACGTACGTCTGAGATCCAAATAGCTGCGTCTGCACGAAAATTGGTAGGAAGGAAGGCAATCGGAATATATACACGAATGTATGAATGCAATCACACATTAACTGCGCCGGCGAAAATACCTTTACCTTCCTTATGGCTCGCCCTGTTTACTCCGTTGGCGCCCACGCACCCGCGCTCCTATTCCTATCCACCACGGCACCACCACCACCACCTACCAAATGTGGATATGATTACAGCTAAAGCCATCCAATTACATCATACCGGGCTTCCGTTTCCTGTAATACATGCTTTATCGAGTCAGGGGCTCCCACACTTTAGCAGAGCGGGTCTTGGCCTTCTTATTATCGAGCTTCGCGATTTTCTCGCAAAATATTTCTAAGTCGAGTAAAAAGTCATCGACGCAACCCTTTAATTAAGCGGTATATTTTTTTTCTTATTCATGCCCTCTGCATTGTGACTTGTTATTCTAAAGAAAATGAATGAAAACGATTAAATTTATTTTTTATGTTTTTATTTTTTGACGTTCAGTCTTCAGAAAATGAATGAAAACTATTAAATTTATTTTTCTGTCTTTAAACTTTCTAAATTTATTTTTATTATTTTAGTGGCTAGTTCACGGTACAGTCGTCAAGGGAATTGTTATTAGAACTCCTGATTGTAAGTTAGGTTCATTTTTATAAATTATTAGTGTAACATAATCCTGTACACTGTAGCTACAACAGTAGCGACGTGTACAATACGTATATTACGTTTAAAGGGTTATAAGCATGTAGATGTTTAGCGCATCTTTAACCTGATATAGTCCTGAATTTACGTTTAGGCAGCTGTCCGTCCAAAAAAGTCAATTTCGAATGAGATGATTCTTTTTTGATGCGATCGATTTGGGCTTGCACGGTTTTAACAAATCAGAAAAGCATCCCATGTGTTCTGTCTTAATTGCTGAAAGTTATCGAGAATGGATAAATTAATTACGTTGACCGATTTCGATGCACCTGGTTCGATGGAATCGAGGGGAAAAGGGGGAAACTTATTGCCGGAATCCTTTTTCGTAGAAACGATCGGTTTCGGTTGATCACCTTCATCAGTTACGCCCGAACCGGAATGAGTCATCAATAAGGCTCCATCCAGACCGGTCGCGTTTCGTCGTTTCGATCGCCTTTAGCCGTCCGCGCATGCGCACCTCTCGTCTCCATCGTCCTCAATTCCCCCTCCCCCAATTCTATACGTACCCCACAGCCTTCAGGTCGGGACAATTAACTGGGGGGACAATTGCGCGCATTAAAAAGTCATGATTTAGCATTATGTCAATATTATAAATCTTGGATGCCGCTATCCGTGGGACTGCGTATGCAAACGAACTATAGCCCCTACGTGCACACCGATGCTGTTTTCTACACCGTGAGGCATAAGTTTGCGAACCTCTCCCGCTGTAGCTCTGGAAGTCAGCTGAAAAACCAGATTGTTATGTAATTTGGCACAAAAATGGAGTAAAAATATGGCCACCCTTTCAACTATTTTGAGCAGTCTTTTCACACCAGAACTTTTATTTTGTCACAGAAACTTGATCGCAATTTTGTCTTCCTCTGTGAACGCCATTGTTTACAGCAGAGCAAACGATGTAATGCGCGAAAGTTGCTTGAACACAGC